>CAIGRN010060499.1:0-14251 GCA_903798345.1 Fraxinus anomala
AAATTTGTTCGTTTATCGTAAAATTATAATTCATTCGTCAATATATTTCGATCAATTACGAAATATTGATATGTGTCGATCTCAATTATCAATAATATCTTTCATCCCACTATTAAGTCAATATAAGGCGAGAACTCGTTTTCGACTTATAAGTACAATTTAGGCAATGATTTCATTATCAACTTAACTGAATTAAATGTAGATCATAATTTCTTACTATCTAATAATGACGAATCCTCTATTGATCATTCACAATTTTCATATGATTCTTGGCATATCAAAACGATGTCGTATTAGCGATCCTTGGCAGAGTAGCATTCAACATCACCAAATTATGACTATCCATATACAAAGTACTATGATAACCTCAAAGGATGTGCCACTCTATATATATATATATATATATATATATATTTTTAGAGTGGCACGTCTTTTGAGAATTTATTTATGCATTAACAATTAAGCAACAATTTACCAATTTTTTTTTTTTTTATTGGAAAGTGTTTGAGATGCATTTTGAGTTGTTGAATATATATACAATTTACCAATTTTTTTTTTTAATTGGAAAGTGTTTGAGATGCATTTTGAGTTGTTGAATATATATACAATTTACCAAATTTTTTTTTTTATTGGAATGTGTTTGAGATGCATTTGGAGTTGTTGAATATATATATATATATACTAAATGGTTTTAAATTCATCAACTCAAATATACAGTCTCTTCTGAGTTGATCAATAGCTAATAAATTGACATTTGCTAGTTTGGTATCATATCTGTCGAAATTGATTTCGTGAAAATAAATTATATTTCTATAGAAACCTCAATAAGAAGCCTTAAATGAAATTGAGACTTGAGGTCCATTTAAAGTTGGGAAAAATTCATGTTTAAGAGATTAAGTATGACACAATTCAAAATTAAGAAATAAGGTTTAAAATTTCAAAAATCAGATATGAATTAAATTTTATTTATGAAATAATTAATTAAAAATATATTTTATTAATTAAATATATTAGGACCACAATTCTATATAATTTGTTCACGGATTATCGAATTAATTGATCACAAATTATTTCTCAATCACAAATAAAAAATCTTATAGGTCAAAAAATATTTCAAGTCACAAATAAAAAAAAATTATAAATCACAATTTATTCATCAATAACAAATCAAAAAATTTATATGTCACAATTTATTTATCAATCACAAATCACGAATTTTATAAATCACAACTTATTTCGCGGTCACAAATTATCAAATTATTGATCACGAATTAACAAATTTTTATATCACACATTATTTATTGGTAACAATTTATTTATTTAATTGGTCACATATTGTTTATTCACCCAAACATTAATCAATTTATTGGTCACAATCAACAAAATAATTTGTGACCACCACAACAACACTGCCTCCAGCATCATTGTCGCCAACATCACAGCCGCCAGAACCACCATCTCCACCTCCCCCTCCCACTCCCACTCCCACTCCCACTCCCAATAATCAGTAACAATATCGGCATCTACATCTCAAACAAACAAATACCTACCACCAAAAACCACCACCATGGCGGCATCACCTACACCACTTGGTTGATTAAGGCCCCATTTGTTTCATATTAAAATCAGATTTTAATCTAAATTAATGTCCAACAATCAATATTAACCACATCTTTTATGGGTCCCACAACTTTTCAAACACATATTTTAAAAACTTTTATCACAATCTACTAAAAATCTAATTTTAATCTCCATCAAACATCCACTAAATAGAGCCTCCAATCCACAACCATTAACACCACCGCCAACATAACAATCACCACATTCACCATAGATCAACAACAAATTGTCGAATGCAGCGTTAAACCACCATCTTCCCCACAATCGCAAGTCGATTTCTTCACGTCGCTGCCTCCAAAACACACAGCCCAAATTTCCCTTCACTTTGCAACGTCCAATCAAGCCTATATCAACAAAAGAAAGAAAAAGAGAACAAGTAAATTATAAATTAAAGGAAAATTGCAGTAATAATCCCAAATCTTTTTGAAAAATACAAATAAATCTTCTTCCCAAAGATTTCCAACTTGAACCATCACCTCCCCACTCCACAACTGAACAGCCAGTCGTCGCTCCACCCCTGTTCAAGACCCTCCCCCAAAATGACCTCTTTTTCAAATGAACCAAACCTTCACTCCATATTACATTCATCAAAGAGATATGACCATTTTTGGGTTGCATAATTTTAGATTATTCTATTCGTGCTTGAAAAATGACCCATCGATGACACTACCATCACCACCAAATTTCCCACCTATCACCGAAATTGTTTTTTGAACTTACTCCTTCATGGATTGTTTAAAAAGCCAAAAAAAAAAAGGGGGTAAATTATTATGTTGTTAAAGAAAGGAACCCGCTGCTTCGTCTTGTCCAACCAAACCCGAAGTCTGACGAGCTTCATCCTGTCAACTGAATAAGTCTATAAATCTGAAGAAACTATCCAATTTTACCTAATACCATATATGTTTTATGGTTTTAGCATGTAATTTTAAGTATCTACTGAGACATACCAAATATTCTCACTCATTGTGGAGCTTGGATTAGTGGTGGATGGTGATGGTGGGTTTCGCCAGTAACGTTGAAATTCTTGTGGTTGGGAATTAGGTAGAATTCGCCAAAGAAATTCTGTATGTTTTTTGGGTGTAAAGGTGGGAATTTTAGCTGGGATGGAGGTGGGATTTGGGGATCTTGCTGCCTTTGGGGTCTTCTTTTGCCTTCCTAAACTCATTGAAGTGGAGAATTTTCTTCGAGATGTGAGCGAAATTCAATTCTTCAATATTTAGCACTTGCTTTATTTTCACATAGTTAAGAATTAATTAAAAAACATTCTTTATTTTGCATAAAAAGGTAAAGATATCAAATTCACTATGCAAACTTGGTTCTTTGATTGTTGTATCCGTGGGAGAATCCAAATGAACATGAAAAAAAAAATCCATCGAGTTAACAAACAAACCGGCACTTTGTGCTACTTTCCCGGTTTCCCCAAACCCATTAGCCAAACCACTACTAGATCCACCCAGATCCACAACAAATTGCCACCACAAACACGCCTAAAACAGCCCCTATAACCTTCAGTCCACCACCGTACACGGCGGAGGAGGCCGACGCCTTGGATGAATGCTCGGCAGCCAAAGACGAGCGCGGCGGAGACGGCAGAGGGTGAACAAGAACAGAAACCTTCATCCCATTAAAGCAGCCACCAGTCCCACAAATAAAGTAGTACCTCTTAGCCTTATTGAGAGGAATGAAGTCCTTTCCACTTGTCCAATTCCCCACTGCACCTTCTATTGTACAATTATCATACCCTGTTTTGTTCACTTCAAACACGTTGTACTGTGTCTTCAGGTACCTAAATGCTAAGCACAAAAAAACCCACAATGAAACAAAAATGTAAAAGTTTATGGTTACAAAAAAACCCACAAAACTGCTACTAATAAGAATATAATTCCTTAGAGACCTTCCCCTTCTTTAGGTTTAGGGGCCATATACTACCTGACTGACTACAAGTTTAAGACTTAGTACTGTGTCTTCCAGTGCCTAAATGCAAGAACAAAAAACCCACAAAATGTAACAAAATTATAAAAAATCTTAAGGTTACCAAAAAAATAAAAATAAAAATAAAAAATACCAACAAAAAATCACACAAAATATAACAAAAATGTAGAAAAGTTCAAGGTACAGCGTCTTCTGGTACCCAAATGCTCGGCACAAAAAACCCACAAAAAATCATAAAAGAGAAAAACTCACACACACAAAAAATGTAAAAAAGTTTTGAGGTTTAAGATTTGCACATACATATGAGGTCACCAACATAGAAGGTGTGGTTGTTGGCCCATAGAGTGTAATTGATACCGGGGTTCCAACCCTTGTTTGCGCCGACAATGTGGTCGGTGGCGGAGACGGTTGTGGCAGCGTGGAGGAGGAGGAAGAGGACAGCGGCGGCGAAGGTGACGGTGAGGCGGAAGATAGAGGGTGGCAGTGAGGTGGACATGATTGATTTGTGGGTAGGTTTTTGGGGTTTGAAGATAACTTTTTGACTGTGCTTGACTGGCTAATGAACGTTAAGGGATACGCATGGATTACTGTTAATATAACGGATCCAAAGGACGATCTTCAAGTATCCAATAACAAATGGAAATGACAAAAAATATATGAATAATGCTGAGGCCTGAGGGTAGCTGTCACTCATGATGTACATCACATAATGTGCATCTAACATTTCTCAAAAAATAAAATAAATAAATAAATAAAATATATATAAAAGTATGTTCGGGTAAGTTTAAAAGAATATTTTTAATTAACTTTTATTTTTTAACCTTTTAGATACAATAATGCTGCACAAATAGACTCAAAGATAAGTCAATCTATCTGTTTTTGAGCCTGATCAATTGGCAATATTCTTTTAGATAACATTATTTTAAAGTAAAACCTACTTATTTTGAGAAAATTCTTATCCAATGGTCAAATTATCATACTTATGATTTTGACCAATAAAACAATTGGAGTTTTCTTTTAAGTAATAAATTTACTTTTTCAATACGTATGTTGGATAAAATTTCGGTATTAGTAAATTTATGTTTGACAAATGAATTAAGGTGGTTATATTGTTGTACCACTTTTTTAACTTCACTAAAGATTTTAATATGTGTTTATTACCGTACTTATTTTCCCACATTTTTTTTATCTCGCTCTTATTGTTAATCTTTCATTAATGAACACACTTGATTCCTGATCAGCCCCTGCTTGTTTCTCATTTTTTATTCATAAAAATGAAAAATATGACAGTTCTCCATCACATCAAGTCATCAATTTTGAATTTTTATCTCTAGTGTGGGGGCCCAATAATGACTATATTTTTCATTTTCATTCTATAAAAATGTGCAACAAACGGGCCCGGATTTTGTCCAAATATTTTATTAACGTACTTTAAAATTGAGGGCAAATATTTTTATTGCACATTTGTATTTCTTGCTTTTTTAATTTAAATATATGTTAAGTAAATAAGCCCCTGTTTGAAACCATTTTTTTCTCATTCTATTTCTTATTTTTCATTTTTCATTTCAACCACACATTCTATCAATAAAATAATATTATATATAAATTCAAAAATTCTCCTTACTTTTTAACCACACAAACTTCCATCAATCACTATTCTAAAAAAAAAATTTCATCCAAAATGGGTCTCAAACAGGGGCTTAGCCCTAACAGTCTTCTTGTGCACTCCTAACAGATTTTTTATATATATAGAAATCATCATCAGAAAATAGATATGCTAACTAATATAAAGTTGAGGATAAAAAAGAGATTAGGGGTCCGTTTGATTGCAAATGTGGAAAATTGATTAAAAGAAAAAATTATGTTGACAACATAATTACCAATGAACTCTATAAAGTAAATTTAGGGAGTGGCCAAAAGACCCATATACCATATTGATGAGTTGCAATTTTTAACCAAACTTCATAAAGAAAAAGTCACCTTCTTTTTATCAGCAAGCCATGCCTCACTTTCAAAAAGGCACATTTTCTGCCAAAACCTACTAAAAAATAGCAACTTCTTGTTTTAGCAAAACATGCTTGGTACTATAATGCAACTTTGATAAGCTTTGAAGGGTTATATTCATTTTTATGTCCAGTTATATTAGTGAATAATAATGTCTTTTTTTTTTTTTTTTATTTCAATTTATATGGTAGAAAACTCGACATTTAGCCCATGTTTGGTACACATTAAAATTTTCATTTTCATTCTTCTACTCATTTTTAATCACACATTCTTCAATAAAATAATATTTTCCATCTCATCAATAACTTTTCCTTTTTTTTCAACCACACATTCTTCATCAATCTACTATTCCAAAATACATTCTTTCAAAATAATGTGGCACAAACATACCCTATTATATTATTTATTGAAGATTTCCATTAACAAATGGACAGAATAAAGTTTCCATTGTTCAATTCAAACGAGCTAGCTCGAAAGTTCTATGGAGTTAACTACCTGATAATATATTAGATTTGTCTGAAAATGTTGTTTTAAAACCTAAATTTGTGGCCCAATATGTATCATTGTATTGCCAATTTTACAATGTTAAATCAAAGACTCCAAAGAATAATTTAATATCCAAACGAGATTGCTCAAAATGAGTTTAAATCATCCATAAGCCTAAGCATAATTCGAATAAATTTAGAGCTTGTTTGGTAAATATTAAAATTCAATTAAAATTGAAAATATAGTCGTTATTGGGTCCCACTCGTCTAATAAAAATCAACAATAACGACTAATTTTTCAATTTTAATCCCTACCAAACACACCCTTAGATAATGACACACTTTTATCCCTCTATTATTTTTAGGGACATTCTTTGAATTGGTAATTGAATATTGCAAGTGGATCACAAAGGGACACGATAATGTCTCCTCATGCTTACCAAAGCCACGCCTATATCACATGCGTGGGGTCCCTTTATTAATATTTGGCAACTTTTTGAGTCCTCTTTAATGTGAATTGCTCTTTCCAACCATCAAAATTTCAAAATACAAGCCATTTTATCTCCTAGATTTTAGTTTATTAATATTGTGGTTTATGTTGTCAAAGTTATCCATTTCTTTTCCATGTTTGAATGAACAGAAAATTTTAGAAACTTTTCCTCAAACTAGTTTTTTTGCCCCCTCCAATTCACGAAATATTATATTTTAAATGTAATGTTAGCATATCGAATATTAATGGATTCGGCAAGTTTTCACCTAGAGTGTTTTTTATTGACTTTATTTTTCATGAAAAATGTCATTTTTTTCACTCAAATTTCTACCCTTGGGGTGTATGATTGACAAATTTTTTTCATGGGAAATATTTTCCTACTTTTTTCATGTGATCATATTTTTCTAAAAAACAGAGAAAATATTTTTTTAAGAATAAGTGATTTTTATTTTTCAGGTAATGCACTCTCTCTTTTTCTCTCATTTATTTACTCTCTTTCATGTACACACCAATAAAAAATAGAAAGGAATAATATTTTTTAGGTTGAAAATTACATAAATCAAATACATTTAATTAATAATTTCAATACAAATAAGTTCTAAAATTTATTTTCTTTCGATTCAAATTACATGCTTCCAGTAAAAAACACCCCTAAATATTATAGAAATTGACATAATAATTAGTAAAATTGAATAAGGATAATATTCTAGTAAGATTCAGCTGAAATTTTTTTTGCTCGCCAAATTTTTTCACACACTTGCAAATGCTTGTTTGCGACATAGGTAGACAAAAATAAAAGAAATAGTATGTCAAATTTTTGTGAGCTATGGTGCAATATACTTAAGGTCATCTTGCCGAATCAAATTAAAAATATGACAAATTCAATGCATGTGAAAAAGTTTTGCATCAAAATTTGTATTGAGTTGGTTAATTAATTTTTGTTAACATTACCGAAAGTGAAACTATGGACTTTATCTTCGCAACAAAATTCTCGTAGTACACATTAAAAAGTTGAAAATATTTCATATCAAAAGTGAATGAAATGACACCGCTACAATTTCATAAATCATTAATTATTTGTTATTTTCTAATAAAATATAAATTAATAGCATTGTTTGATAATGCACCTAGGTTGAAGACATATTTGTATAAATCACGTCGTACTCTTTTGAGTATAGATAGCTTCAACTCGACAGCGGCTACCAACATAGCTATGCATTTTTGTGTTATTTATGGGTCTTTAGTTTGCAAGAGATGCTCTAAAAGGTTTCTCTTTGTTTGGACCAAAATGAAGTTGATCATACCAACTATCAACAGCCCCAACAAGAGCAAGACATTTTATTTATGCATGTTGTATTAGGTACTGTCAATTTTTTATTTTCAAGTGAAGTGACTTTCACAATAATTATCTATGCTTTTCAAATATGCTCTCCATTCCTCTCTTCTTTTTCGTGAAGTGTTTCCAAGATTTAGAAATATATTCAAGAGTTTTTTTCTTTTTCTTTTTCTTTAGAGACTGCTTCTTTCAACTCGTCATCAAACTCAATGGTTGGTTCGATAGTAACTGCATTTTCTGTAGTTAGTGGATCGCATGTTTGAGAAAAATTGTTGACGATAGTATTAATGAAACTATAAAAATATTATTGGTTAACATCATCGTCGAGGTCCATGAATCCAGTGTAATCCATAATGAATTTTGTAGAAAATTTAGGAATAAGCATAACTAATAGAAAGTTGAAAAGAAATATTTGAAAACAAATTAACAACGATATAATATTGAAGAAATATTAGTACAAGAAAATTGTAGAGAATGCTAAAATTTGATGAATTTGGTTTTCCATGCAAACTGCTTAGCGTAAGGTCGCCTAGCTAACCTCCGCTAACAAACCTAAATATGTTACTTTATTTAGACACTCTAATGTCAAGCCTTATTATTTCATGTAAAAATTAAGGAAATGTATGTTAGAATATTATTTATTTCGTAGGTTTCCTATTATTGGTAGGTTTCCTATTTTCTATATTTTTCTATATTTTCTAATGAGTCTATATAAATACATTTATTGTGTAAATTCATTATTAAGTTTTATTGGAATAAGAAGTCATAGTTTTCTTAATTTCTACATGGTATCGGAGCCACCATTATTTTGTTCATCTTAATGAAGAAAGATCATTCTTAGCCACAGCTTTCGCGGATCAACCTAATTTTTTTGGTGCATCCGTACAATCATTTTCTTGAATTTTTTGCATCACTTTCGCTACCGTTCGCTCGCTTCCACACTTCTTGCTTGGATTCAGGTTTGATTTCACATCTTAGTTTGATTCTGTTTATTGTTTGGTGATTATTTGTTAATTTGTTAGTCTTCTTTACTTTTTCCTCATCATGGCTAGTCGTAAAGATGATTCTCTCCAGTCGACTTGTGTTCAATTAGATGGAAAAAATTATTCGTATTGGAGTTATGTTATGAAGAATTTTTTGAGGGGACAAATCTATGTGGGGTAATGTTACGGGTACAAAAATTAAACCTACAGACAAGAATTCTGATTATGCAGAATCGTTGAATGTTTGGGAGGCTGATAATTCGAAGATTATCACTTGGATCAATAATTTTGTTACGCACTCTGTAGGTGCACAGTTAGCAAAGTATGAGATTGCCAAAGAAGTTTGGGATCATTTGGCAAGACTATACACATAGTCTAACTTTGCAAGACAGTATCAGTTGACGACAGATATTCGTGCTTTTCAATAGAAGAATTTGTGTATTCAAGAATTTATTCTGCCATGTCAGAATTATGGGATCAGTTAGCACTTACAGAGTCCTTCAATTACGAGCATTCTCACCTTACATCGTTCGTCGAGACGAGCAGCGGCTGGTACAATTTCTGATGGCCCCCCGTCATGATTTTGAGGGATTGCGTAGGACAATTTTGCGTCGTAGTCCAATACTTTCTGTTGATTCGATGGTCAATGAACTTTTAGCTGAGGAGATACGTCTCAGGCAGACAAGAGGACTATCCCAACGTCTACTCCATCTGTTTTTGCAGTGCCTCAAAGACCCCTAATTAATAATCAAAATAGGTCGAATTCGAAGGTTTCTCTTGATGAATGTGCTTTTTGTAAGACAAATGCCACTAGAAGGCTCAATGCTAGTTACTGATGAATAAAGTTAAACTACCGCAACCCTAGCAACAGCAGCAACAGTAGCGACGACCTCAGCAGCTATCACTACCATCTCAAATTCCTCCATGGAAATTCTGTAATCAATTACCCCAGCCCAAAAAGACACAAAGTAGATTGGGAGGACAAATTATTACGCTCGACATGAGGTCGGAAGACAAAACAGGTAGAACCAAAAACACGAAAAGAATAATAATCAAGAGCATATCTATACAACTTTTCAAATGGTGACGACCTGAATTGTGTAAGCAGAAGTAAGAATTGCTTCCCCCCAAAATGCACTAGGAACATCGGCAAACAATAAAAGAGAACGGGCTATTTCAACAAGTGTCTATGTTTCCATTCTGCAACACCATTCTGTTGGGGGCTATCTGTACAAGAAGTTTGATGAAGAGTACCATCGAAAGCAAGCAAATTAGAAAAATCAGTAGAAGTGTATTCTTCTCCCGAATCACAACGAAAACACTTTATAATAGCCGAATGTTAAGTTTTTACAAGAGCTCTGAAGTTATTGAAAATAATAAGATAATCAAAACGACGTTTTATAAGATAAACCTACGAATAACGAGGCAGTCATCAATAAACTAAACATAATATCGTAACCCCCCCTTTTGTGGTTATAGGGAAAAGTGCACACACATCAGAATGAACAGGATCAAATGGGGCAAGAGAAAAAGAAAGACTTTTATAAAATGGTAAAACACGAAATTTTGCCAGCTTGCAACCACTACAATCAGAAATATCATGAGTTTTTAAATTTCCTAATGCTCAAGTAGAAGCTAAAAATTGTAAATGAGACGATGAGACATGACCTAAATGAGAATGCCATAAATAAAAATTAGAAGACGGATGACTCAAACGAAAAGATGACAAATCCACACTAGAAGCTATAATTTCCGGTACTTTGAGCTGATCCAAAACATAGAGTCCCCCTTGCCTATGGCCTGTCTCAATCGCACATAACAAGTGAAAGAAGAAAAATAGACTAAGTATCCCGACTCACATAATTGACTAACAAAAACATGACTCAAAGTAAGTTTATGAATGTAATAAACATCCGAAAGAGACAAACAAGATGTAACAATTGAACCAATGCCTACTAATGGCAGAGGTTTGCCATTAGTAGTCACAATTGACACAGATGAATTGAGAGAAAAAGAAGCAAATGACGATAGATTATGTGACATATGATGAAAGGCGCTAGAATCTAAGACCCACAAGGAGGGAAATATACCTGGTGTTTCTCACCAACCTGGTGAAGTCTGCAGGCTCCGAAAAGTCCTTTATGATCTAAAACAAGCACCCGAGCCTGGTTTGAGAAGTTCTGTACTGTGATTACTTCACTTAGGTTTCATCTTAGTTATCATGATTCAGCACTATTTGTCAAATGTACCGATGTAGGTCATATTCTGCTCTCTTTATAAGTTGATGATATGATTATTACTGGTGATGATGTTGATGAATTGCATCTTTAAAGTCTGAGTTAGCTCGTTGCTTTGCAATGAAATATTTGGGCACGCTACGTTATTTTCTCGGCATTGAGGTCGCTTCCTCACCGAAAGGTTATATTTTATCCTAGTCCAAGCATATAGCTAATATATTTGAGCGTGCACGTCTTACTGATAATAAGGTTGTTGATACCCCTCTTGAGACTAATGCTCGGTACTTTTCGTCAGATGGCTTTCCCTTGTCGGATCCTAGTTTATATCGTACTATTGTTGACAACTTGGTTTATCTCACCATCACTCGTCCAGATATTGCACATGCTGTTCATGTAGTTAGTTAGTTTGTTACTGCGCCTACTACAGCTCATTGGGCTGCTGTTATCGTATTCTAAGGTATCTTCAGGGCACTCAATTTCAGAGTCTTTTACTTCCGTCTACTTCATCCTTAGAGCTGCGTGTGTACTCTGATACTGATTGGGTTGGTGATCCTACAGATTGCAAGTCCACCACTAGCTTCTGTATTTTTCTTGGTGATCTCTTATTTCTTGAAAGAGTAAGAAGGAAGATATTGTTTCTAGATCTTCCACAGAAGCAGAATATCGTGTCATGACTTCTACTACTTGTGAGATAGTTTGGTTACGTTGGTTGCTTACCGATATGGGTATTTATCTTCATCACCATACTCTCTTATATTGCTATAATAAGAGTGCTATTCAGATTGCATGTAATTCGGTATTTCATGAGGGGACCAAACATATTGAGATTGATTGTCACATCGCTCGACATCATTTTCAACTTGACACCATCACATTGCCTTTCATTCTTTCTTCCGTACAGATTGCCGACATATTTACCAAGGCGCACTCCACATCGCGTTTTCGTTTCTTATTTGGCAAACTCTCCATGCTTCTAGCAGTAGCATCGTGAGTTTGAGTGAGGATGTTAAAATATTATTTATTTAGTTAGTTTCCTATTTTTGGTATGTTTTCTATTTTCTATATTTTTCTATATTTTCTAGTGAGTCTATATAAACACTTTTGTTATGTAATTTCATTATTCAGTTTTATTGGAGTAAGAAGTTCTAATTTTCTTAATTTCTACAATGTACAGTAACATAAACAGATTACTTTCCATTTCAACATTTGCTACAACGTTCGACAGCTTCCCAGTAAATTCGACGTATGCTTCAAATTTCCAATATTTCGACATTTTGGGATCCATTTCGAAATTTTCATTACAAACGACATTTCTAATAGTTCCACCGCTCACTAAAATTTCGACATTTTCTACTAATTTTTACATCTATTGTCCATTCAAGATTTCATCAAATTTGAAGGAAAATATATTGTCAACACAACTCATTATGATAATTCTAATCCATTTCGAGATTTTGCAGAATTCAGATGTCGAACACATTATACAACCAAGACTCCAAATGCCACATCTGAACTGAAAAACAAAGTCAAATTCTAAAAATCAAAACACGAAAACGTGCACACATCAAACCAAATGATGTTTCGGAACAAAAATAGAAACTACATTGAACAATTAATGCTGGAGATATCTTGGCAAAGTTTTTCGATAGAAATTTAGGTGAGTGTATTTAATTGAGACTTTTAAAGACTTTTGAAGAATTAAAAAGTGCAGGTATATTCAATTGAGACTTTTAAAAATTCTCTAAACGTTTAGATATATTCAATCGAGACTTTTAGAGACTTTTTAAAATTTTCTAAAAGTCACGGGGTATTCAATTGAAATTTTTTAAAAGTCTCTATAAGTCTTGAGGTATTCAAATGTTTATAACTTTTAGAGACTTTATAATTTATTAGATTTTTTGGTAGAAAATATAAATAGAAAATCTCAAAACAAATCTTCTATTCTACCGTGAAATTTGTCAAAAGTCGGCCCTTCTCTTCTCTTCTCTTTCGCATTTTAGGGTTTTCTCATTCTCTTTCAATCATGTAAAATTTGGTTTGAATCTCTGCCTTGAGGTTTTCTTTATTGACACAGAATTTGATTTTTGTTTTCATATTTCCGCATATTCTGCCAAGTGTAAAAATAATTGAAAGCGGTTGAACCTTCAAACATAATTGAAACTTGTGTATGCCATGATTGTGGTTAAATAAATAATAATGAAGAAAAACTCCATCACCATGGTTGACTAGGAATCCACATTTGTGGAGGAAAAAGTTGTGATTTTGTTGGATTTTGTGCCAAAATTGGAACATTTGTTTATATTCAATTTGGTTTATATTCTGGATTTCAGTTGCAACGACTAATTTTATGAAGAGAAAAATGCTTACGTGGAGAGGATGGTCCATCATTGTTGCTACACTAACCATTGAGTAGTTGGAGTTTACTATGGATTAGAAATTCAAATTCTATATTACCGGAAAAAAAAAAAAAAAACTGCAATTAGAAAATAGACACGCAAAAAGGTCTTTTAGATTGGAAGCTTCTTTTTGTCAATTAGTAATATAATTTTATTACATTGATTTTGGACCTAACAATTTATATACTATGTTAGCATGTAATCTATATATTGTTTTTACATTTTAATCCATCTTTGTCATTCATATTTTGTTTTCATTTTTATACATTGCATGTATAATATGATAGTAGTATTAATGAAAGATTCAACACAAGGAAATGACAAAGTTCGAGGAAAATGTATCGAAAAATATGAGAAATGGACGTGGGAAGAGAGCAATGAGTTGTTAAAACTCATTGCTGATGCTTCCACTTGCGACTGGCGTGATAATAATAGCGTGTTGAGCAAGATAATCGTAGAAAAATATATACTCCTTAACCAAAAGTTTGGAATTGAAAAGACTTAAGCTCATTATAAAAGTAGTGTGAAATGTTCTAAAAAACAGTACAACAAGTATTCTGAGCTTATGAGAAATTCGATATATTGTTTTGTATTTTCAATTATATGAGTTATGAATGATTTAGACATATAAGAAATTGTTTAAAATATTACATTGTATATGTTTAATATTTTATTTTAAAATATAAAAAAATTTCGAAGTTGCTAAAAGTCTCTAATAAAAGTCTACAGAAGTTCATGGAAGATTTTTATTCATTCTTACCAAATTCA
>CAIGRN010060506.1:0-26173 GCA_903798345.1 Fraxinus anomala
AAATAAGTAGGTTGGGAAGGGATTCGAACCCGGGACCAAAAACATAAATATGTCATCTCTAACCAACTGAGCTACAGAATATGTTTGAAAATGATATGAATTTCAGTAATACAACCTGAAAAGTTTAATTATTATCAAAAAAAAAAAAAAAAATTGTTCCTGCGGATCCAGCACGGGCAGCCGCGGGGGCTGGCCAGATGCTAGATCCGCCCCTGCTCTTGATATAGATTCTGTGGCAAGCATAAAGAATTTAGTTGAACCAGCATCTAATGCAGGACCTAATCTATTTATAATAGTTTCAGCATGCGGTCAAGTTATTTTATTTTTTTCTTGTAACGTTAAACAATATGTTTTCATGTTCTGCTGTTAGTTGCTCACATAAAAACAAGCCACATGCATACAAAAGAGTTGAAAGTACATGCCTAACAGTATCCTAGAAGTGCCACCACCCACTCTATGTCCTGTCCTACCTTGGTCAACTCTTCCCTCTTGAATAATGCTTGTGAGTCAGTTTGATGTTTGGTCATTTTATTTACACGTGTTTTTCTCATCGTTATAAAAGCCTAGGCATGAAGCTTGGCAACCTAGCCACACTTTATGCTTTTCAGAAAACTGGTTTTGTTTTATCTCATTGTTCTAGATGCCTAGGCGCGAAGCTGACCTTGCTTCCTAGCCACATTTTACTCTGTTTTTCTCTAAAATTTATACCAAATAAGTGTAGTCTTTATAGTTTTGGTTTGCAGAATTTAAGATTCAACTTTAACATAAAGGAATACATGTGACTTTGTACCTTAGCAAATAACAAAATAAGGCTTTCGACATATTCAAAAACGCACATGTAGGTATAAAGCTGGGACTTTTTGCATTTGTATAATATCATAATATTTTTTGTATTGATACCTTTCTTGCTCATTTGAAATCGATTTATATGGCTTATTTTTGTTGATCATACAGTAGTGTGCTTATAATTTACAATATTCGAACAATTTAAATGTCAATCTAATTTTGCCTTTTCCTGTATAATATTTTACCAGGGGATATTCATGGTCAGTATTCTGATCTTCTAAGACTTTTTGATTATGGTGGATTACCTCCACAATCAAATTACTTATTCTTGGGGGATTATGTGGATCGAGGGAAGCAAAGTCTAGAAACCATATGCCTTCTGCTTGCGTATAAGATAAAGTATCCTGAAAATTTTTTTCTTCTAAGGGGCAACCATGAATGTGCATCAATAAATCGCATATATGGGTTTTATGATGAATGCAAAAGAAGATTTAATGTTAGGGTTTGGAAAATATTTACAGATTGTTTTAACTGCCTGCCTGTGGCAGCTCTTATTGATGAAAAAATATTGTGCATGCATGGAGGACTTTCTCCTGATCTGCACGATTTGGATCAAATAAGAAATCTACAACGTCCGACTGATGTTCCAGAAACTGGGTTACTTTGCGATCTATTATGGTCAGATCCCAGCAAAGATGTCAAAGGATGGGGAATGAATGATAGGGGAGTGTCTTATACATTTGGCCCTGATAAGGTGACGGAATTTCTTCAGAAGCATGATCTTGATCTTATTTGCCGAGCCCACCAGGTTTAAGCAGTTGTAAGATGTTTGTTAATCTACCAGTACCTGGAATCTCAGTGACTTGTATGCCCTTTGATTCATTGCAGGTAGTTGAAGATGGATATGAGTTTTTTGCTGATAGACAACTTGTCACGATATTTTCTGCCCCAAACTATTGTGGAGAATTTGACAATGCTGGTGCAATGATGAGTGTGGACGAGACTTTAATGTGCTCTTTTCAAATAGTAAAGCCGGCAGAAAAGAAACCAAAGTTTGGATTTGGGAGCTCAACTACAGCTAAGCCGGGAACTCAAACAAAAACAAAGGTAATAAATTGCATGGAGATAATATAAAAAGTGATTAAGTAGATGTTTGAGCATGTTTAACTAAGCTAAACTTTTAATGAAATTAGCTTGTTAAAATAAATAATTTTTATTGATTAAAATTGGCAATGAGTAAGTTTCTTATTTTGACTTTCAAAATAAGTAACATTTTTACTTACTAGGAAGAAAAATGAATGATATGAAGAGCATGTTTGTAAACTAAAAGTTACAAAACCCTTTTTCTTTTAAACTTAGCCAAACGTGCTCGAAGTCTATATTCACTAAAGAATGTGGCTATGTTTGCAACGAGTATTTTGATACACACAAACAGGCTGACCTGTGATTTTTCAAAGATGTAGGACATGGACACATTGGATACGTGTAGTTTACAGTTTTAATATTATTACATTTATATATTATATCTTCATTTTATGTTTTTTACTTTTCAATAAAAACACTATTTTTTAGCTTTGCTTTTGGTGTGCAATCTCTTGAATTCAATATATCTAGATGAGTTTGGGTTAAACTGTATTTTACTACTGCTAGAGAAAGAAAAATGCATATAGTAGATATACAAAATATTTGACATGAAATGCATAGAAATTTATCACATTAGTCTTACTTTTCTAAACAAATGTTTTAATAATATAAGTTTCCTTTTCCAAAAATTTAAAAATTGGGCTTACCTTGTCTTTCATGTGTTGAGAAAATGTTATTATCGTGTTAAGTGTTATAAAGATTATGATAGAGCGTCGAAATGTGCCGAGACATGTATTTGAAGTGTCCATTAAGTGTCGGAAATTTAAAAATATATAAAAATAAAAATATTACACATCCCAAAGAAAAGGGACACCATGTGGCATATCAAACACGCCCTACAGTGTGTGATGGGTGTTGGTGTTTGATATGTATCAGACCAATACGCCACCCAGCCACCCAGTAGAAGTGTACATGCTTCATAGCTCATGAGTTTTCAACACTATATTTATTTTTAAAAATATCGATTCATTTTTTGACCTGCTATATTTTCTTTCTTATTTTAAAGAAAATATGAAAGACCGACAAAATCAGAAATTTTCACAGGTGCTCTCTCACCCACCAAGTATCTAACAAAGCTTTATAGGTTTAGATGGGTGTATAGTGAAAAGAAGTTGCATTTACACCAGTTTTGATATTTGAACTTCATGATGCCAAAATCCATCATGTTAATATGGATATCATTGTTCATATCGAAGTGTCATGCCTTATCGGCATTTTTGTATAAAATCACTTCTCTTTGAAATTTTACTGTTTCTAGTAAACTTTATTCTTGTCGTTTACCAGATTCTTTTCCTTAATATTGTCATGATTTTCTTCTTAAGCCGTGAACTTTGTACCTTTAATGTTTCCATCACCGTATCATTTGTGTTCAAGGAAAGCAATTCAGCGACTTTTGGAATGAATATTAATGGTATTTATTACTGTTTTCCTTGCAGTCATTCTTTGGCACAAAAATAGGATGAGTTCCATTAGCTTAAGAGAACCGAAACTGCTGTCTGGAATTTTTAGCAGAAGTTTAAGAAATCATCTCGGCATGTGGGTAAATTAGAGTTTGCAGGCACTATGGTGAAAAATGAAATCTACAAGATTTTCTTCCCAAGAGAAAATTTTGAGGGCTGTAATAATTTTTCCCTAATGTATAATCCCAGCCAATCTAGTGGTAGTTGGATTCTTGTCAACTGCAAATTTGCTGACCCTAGTTGTCGATTGGAAGAAATGAAAATGCAAACTAGTGTGACGAACCTTGTACTTGGAACGAGGACAAAAGATAAATCGATGGTGTTTTGGACTGTGACTATGAGGACTGTACATCATGAAGTGCTTTATTTTGAAAGTGTTTCGCCTTTTTCGTATGTTTCCAACAAGGCATTGCAGGATGGTGTTACGGAGGTGAATAGGTTCACTCTATTGAAAGCCTCTGTTGGACTTGAATATATTTTCATATCTCACATAACGGAATGTGATACGATATGATGAAAGCAGAAAGTTACTAAGAAACAACGAGAGATTGGATCTCATAGTTCAATTTCGTTCTCAACTTATTGGTGGGCACGAAATTTTCTCTGTGAATTTTGGAGCTTAATCATATTGGCTCTCTTTACCTGACTCATATTTGAATTTTGAGGGAAAGCTTAAAGTTGTTTTATTTCATTCTATTTCATCCATGCACCAATTCATTCATTTAATATCAACAAAAGGAAAATCCCTTATTTTTCCCATTCAAAATTGTGCATGAGATTTCCATCTCAAAATGCTTCTAAGTGATGAATGAAAAAACTCGCGATCTCTCTGTTTTTGTTACCTTTTGAATATAAAAAATTGAATCCATTCAATTTCTAAGACTGCTATTCACTTTCTCCTTTTGTATCTACCCATTACATATAGATAGAATTATGTTATTTCAATTTTTCTTCGTTTGTCGTATATAGAAGACATTTCAATAAAAGTGCACTGTACTAGTATTGCATAACCGAACAATGGTATCTAATAAAATATTTATAAAAAGTGCACTATACTAATATTGTATGACTGAATAATCGTAACTAATAAAAAATATTTACCGGGTGAGAAATTTTATTTGGCTTCAAAATTTCTTCACCACGCCACTTATAGCGTTAATAAGGCCATTTTTTATTTATTTTTTTGATAAATATACTCTTATATTTTTTAAATTATTCTCAAAATTTCCCACTTCCCGTACAAGATGTCTAACTACTAAGGCTTTTCGTCAAACTAAGTTAATGAGAAATTTTGGTTCAGTTAGATGCTCTCACTTCTTTTTTTGCCTAAAATTCGAAAATTTGGACATTTTTTTATCAAATTGGCTAAGTTGACAATAATTTCCAGTCAATTTAAGTCCTTGTTTGTCTATCATTAATCTAAAATTTTGTTTATTATAATAAGATTCTCCATCACATATTCACCAATAAAATATTCTACACACAAATCAATAAAGTTATTTTAAATTTTAACCACACATTTTTATATGTCACTTTAACTTTAAAAAAATAGAGATTTTTATGTTTATACCCTTTTCTAGTTGTCTTTGTCTTCTCTTCTAGATAACATATTTTTCCTTTGAAATTTTTGCCTCTTGTCACATGAAAGTCTAATCATAAGTTCACACGTCTTCCTCTCTCTCTCTCTCTCTCTCCGGCTGCGTCAATCTTGCCTCCACTGATTTTCATTCTTCATCTTAAATTGTTGTAACAATTTTACTTGAACTTTCCCTTTCCGGGTTATGGGCAGTTCTCTTGATGAGTTTGAAGTAGAAGTGATTCTTAGCCACCAGTGATTTCGTATCTTAAATTGCTGTTTTTCAATTAGGTTAATTGGAGCAAATGAGATCTTGAGGAAATCCCAAATTTTGGGTTAATGAGATGATGTGAATTTATAGGCCAAGAAATTGATTTATTGGAAATGGGAAGTAATTGCAAGACTATAGTGTGGTTTAGGAGGGATTTGAGAATAGAGGATAATCCTGCTTTAGCTGCTTCAGCAAGGGATGGGAGTGTATTACCAGTATTCATTTGGTGCCCAAAAGAAGAAGGTCAATATTACCCCGGTCGAGTTTCCCGGTGGTGGCTGAAGCAGTCTCTCATACATTTGAAGCAGTCTTTGCAATCTCTTGGGGCTGATATGGTATTGATTGAAGCACAGAGCACTCTTTCTGCTCTTTTGGATTGCATCACTGCTGTTGGGGCAACAAAATTAGTATACAACCATCTTTATGGTAAGCTTTTGTTCTTGCTTTTTTCAGCTAATTATATATTTATGTGCAAGTAGTAAGGATCGAGTCAGTAGATATAGGAATGAACTGAACAGATTGGGAGAAAAGGATTCAAGTGGCGGAGTCTAAATTTATTGGGAATAAGTTTGGTGCTATTCTAGTAGGTGAATTGGATAAACTGAATCAGTTGGATTAAAAAAAATGAGCGAGTTTAAGTTGTTTTTGTTCTTGTTCTTTTCTGCTAATTATATCTTATGTGCGGTTATTGGCTGGTGTATCTGTTAAGGATCAAGTTCTTTCAGTAGATTAGCGATGGATTGAACATAGTGGTAAAAAATGATTCATGATGCAGCTGACTTTAAATTTAGATTGGAATCAAAGCTTTGTTTGTAGTTGTTGTGCAAGTATCAGAAAAAAAATTTGGTTCTAATCTAGTAGATTAATTATATAAATTGAATCAGCTGGACTAAACAGATGGGCTCTTTTAAGTTGATTTTGTTGTTCTGAAGTCATGTAGTAAAAGGAATTTCAGACAGGAAGCTAAAGGATAATTAACCGAAATTGAAAATCACATGGTGGAAATATCAGTTTTTGCTAGAAAAATATGCATTCATTTTAATGGTTCTTCCTTAGCTGTAACACATCCTATATTGAGTTCTAATGTTCCTTTCTTTCAGGATGAGAGTTTATTTTAGTTAGCAGATCTATGACCTTCTCTGGGATTTTGTACTATAGGAATATGGGAATGTTTTTAGCTATATTTAACTATTAAACTAATCCTTTCGATGCATCTTTAAACCAGTTTTAAAATAGAAAGTTCGACAATACACTGTGATGCTGAACATACAGACTTTCTTGTTCTGCAATATGCTAATCTTGTTCATTTAAAATCCTCATAGCTCCAACATATCTTTTTTTTCATCTATTTGCATTCAGGTTTTTCACAGTTATAATTTTGAATTGTTTTTCTCTCCATTTCCAGATCCTGTTTCACTTGTTCGTGATCACAATATTAAACAAAAGTTGGTTGAGCTTGGCATTAATGTGCAAAGCTATAATGGAGACTTGTTGAACGAGCCTTGGGAAGTATATGATGACAATGGACATGCTTTTACTAGGTTTGATGCATATTGGCAAAAGTGTTTATTCATGCAAATAGAACCTGTTTCACATCTTCCTCCATGGCATTTGGTGCGAGCTGAAGGTATGCTGTATATTTATCAAAATTCTTCCTACAGTCTTCATCGAAATCCAGTTCTTGGTTTCGGTCTATGGCTTTACTTGGAATTGCAGTATATCATTCAATTATCTATTCATTGCTTGTGTAGTCTCGTTCTTTTTTACCATTTCAAGCAGTTATATAGACATGGACCTTTTGAGTCAATGCAGAATAGTCTACTAGCCGAAAGGAAGAATGAGAATGAAATAAGAAACAGAAAAAGAAAATGTGGAGAAAATCTAAAAGAGAAAGCTGAATAGTTGTTTGTCTGTTGTGTTGACAGGAAGTACTGAAAAGTGTTCGATTGAGGAATTAGGTCTTGAAGATGAATCAGAGAAGTCTAGTAATGCCTTATTGGGAAGAGGATGGTCACCTGGTTGGAGCAATGCTGATAAGGCTCTAACAGATTTTGTAGAGCATCATCTGCTAGACTACTCGAAGGACAGACTCAAGGTAGGTGGGAACTGTACATCCCTCTTGTCCCCATATCTTCATTTTGGGGAACTCAGTGTTCGAAAAGTTTTCCAATCTGTGCGTATGAAGCAAATACTTTGGAAAAATGAACAGAACTCTGTTGGAGAAGAAAGTGCGACTCTTTTCCTTAGGGCTATTGGGCTTAGGGAGTATTCCCGCTACATCTGTTTTAACTTCCCTTTTACTCATGAAAGATCATTGCTGAGCAACCTGAAATTTTTCCCTTGGCATGCTAACATGGCTCATTTCAAGGCTTGGCGACAGGGCCGAACTGGTTATCCTTTGGTTGATGCTGGAATGAGAGAGCTTTGGGCCACTGGGTGGATTCATAATAAGATTAGAGTCATTGTTTCGAGTTTCTTTGTAAAGTTTCTTATTCTTCCGTGGCAATGGGGAATGAAGTATTTCTGGGACACACTTCTGGATGCGGACTTGGAAAGTGATATCCTTGGTTGGCAATATATATCAGGAAGCTTGCCTGATGGGCATACGCTTGAGCGTATGGATAACCCCCAGGTTATAATACAGTTTCCCTATTTTTTGCAAAGGAATACAATTTCATGAGTTATTTTTTCTTCTATTATGATTTAATGTCTAACTTTGTTGCCTAAAACTTTAAGAACTTCCTAAAATTTATGTGCAAGAAGAAAATGCTTAAATGTGGCAAGGCTTTATGGTATAATTTTACATTTTCATTATTTGTTATATGCAGAAATAACGAATTGTCAGTGGCACGGAGTTTGTGAATAACTAGTTCCTCTAACTTTTTAGTTGAGAATTGTCAACTGGGGAAATTGAAACACATGTACAAACAGGAAATATAGGTGAAAGTCTCTAACTTTAATGAAAGGCCTTCATAAAAATCTCGTAGAATCGAGTATGAATTAGTATATTTCATGAATTAGTAACTACATCCAATTTACAAAAAAAATCCCAATTGTGTCGAACTTTCCATTTTTGGAATGGAATAGGATCAAGATCAAACCTTATTCCATGGTATTTACATGAGGTTCCTCTTNTGTCGAACTTTCCATTTTTGGAATGAAATAGGAACGAGATCAAGCCTTATTCCATGCTATTTACATGAGGAACTTTTCATTTTTGGAATGAAAGCACTCCTTGACTTGGAAAATTAGATGTTCTGGATTTGGTTCATTTTGATGCTTGTAGTCCCGTATCAATTAGCACATTAGGTGGTGCATGTTATTTGGTTGATTTTTTCATAGAATGTGAACCGAAGCTTTAAAAAATAAAGATCTTGTCTTGCAAGTATTCAATCTGCTTCACGTTGATGCTAAAAAAGAAAGTGCCAGAATCGAAATGTATTTGTATAGACAATGGTAGTAAATATGGAGTTGAGGCAAAAAATAAGAAATAAAAAAATCCTTGGAGAGTACTGCAGATGAAATAGGATTTGAGTATCAAAGAACTGTTTGAAAACGCTTGAATAGTGAAAATACTGAAGTTGGACAGTTAAAAAAGAAAATAATATTGACTTGCGAATTACTCGTGTAACCTAAAATCACTTCCCAGATGAGGGAGAGGATCGAGGAGATGAAACCTAAAATGTTCCAACAGATCTAGGATAGTCGTGGAGAGGATGAAGCCTTAACACCTAAATATTTTAGTACTTCCCCTTATGCTGGTTTGAAAATATCTAATGCTTTTGCCTTGCTTGTTAGAGTTTCAATTGGTCCTTTCTGTAGCCTCTAGTACGTCGGCTAGTTGCTTCTCAGTTGGAACCAAGGGCATGCACATGAATCCTACTTCAAGCTGCCTTCAATATATTGGTGGTCTACCTCAACATGTTTGGTTCTAAAACGTACATTTTGTTTCTTGTGGTTTTTTTAGCTTGTTATTTAATTTTCCTATCCATATTCACATAGAGGGAAAAAGAAAAGATGGTGTTCACTTCATTTCGACCACCAAGATTAACTTATTAGGTCTGAAACCCCGAAGATAAATTCGTTGATCCTTTTTGTCAATTTGTTTTCCAGGTTCAGGGATTCAATTTTGACTCGGATGGTGAATATGTGAGGCAGTGGTTGCCTGAGCTAGCAAGAATGCCAGCTGAATGGATTCATCACCCATGGGATGCACCTCTTACCGTGCTTAAAGCAGCAGGAGTGGAGCTAGGATTAAACTATCCAAAGCCTATAATTGATATAGATTTGGCCCGAGATCGACTAACAGAAGCCATAATGGTCATGCAACAAAAGGAAGCAGCTGCAAAGGCAGCAAATGCCAGTGGAACAGATGAAGTTGTCGGTGATAACTCGGACACTCATGAAATTGAGGCCATTCCGAAGGTAGTGTTGAAGGAAAAGATTCCTTGTCCCACAAGCTCGTCCCATGATCAAAGGGTGCCATCAATGCAACATTTCAAGAATAGTCTACTAAATAAAAAGAGACCAAAGCCCACAGAAGATGAGAAGCCGCTAAAAAATGACTTGCATAGTTGCAACAAGGGAGATTCTAAACCAGATGACGACTTGTGCTCTACAGCAGAATCTTCTACTACAAAGAAACAGACAACTTGCAGTAGAAATTCTTTTTCTGTTCCCGAAACCTTATCTTCAATTTCAAAGGACAATTATTGTCAGGGCCAAGACTCTTATCACCTCAAGCATGGAATTAATGACGAGATTGACCTGCGAGATACTTCAAGCAAACACGGTAAGATGCTGCAAAATTACTTTATGAGGGAAAATTTGAGGCTCTGATGAGGGGAAAAAAAAAAGTACGGGAAAAAGATGTTAACGCTGTTTTTCTATCTTAGGTTGATATTAAATACGTCTTTTTTTGTATGCAGGAGCCACATGACTGCAGATTCCTCCAGAATTTTTTCTGGTGAGGAAAAAGAGATCAAGTAATATATAAACGCTGCAACGTGACGGTTTATTACTGCGGTATGTCTGAGTCACTTGTAAAATAAGTACTCGATATTTAAATAAATATTGTTCAGTTTGTTTTCTTTGTTAGCTTGATCTAATAATAGTCTTGGCAGTACATTGAATAGTTTTATGTGAATAAAAACAAGCCAGTTACTCATAAGTCACCAGAAAATCTCATTGTATCAAAGCACTAGATTCTTCACTGAGTGTTGCAATGCCCGATTCCTAAGCGCCAGAAAATTTCATTCCTTCCTCTTCGTCATCCTTTCACCTTTCACCTTTCACCCTTCACCCAGCGATCCATAAATCCTTTGAGAATAACAAGTGTCTTATCTCCCTTATGGTTCACGCAGAAGCCCCTGATCGATCTTTACCTTAACCAGTTACACCTCATGGAAATTTCGACTCCATAAAAAGCTTGCCAGATGTGATTTGATGGATTCATAGGTAGAAGCAGAGCTCGTCCCCCTGCCATTTTGAAAACTGACAATGGCGAAAGGGTAAATCCAGCTTAATCCTTTTGGGTTCGCCAATATCAACTAATACTCAATGCTATTATCAGCTCACTCTCTCACATTATCATACCATCCATAGCCTCTGCCAAAACATGGCCGAGAGTACCATACATATACAGACCAGTGCAAAATTTCCCAACAAGTCTACACTCAAATGGCGAAGTCAATCCTGAAAAACGAACATCATAATCCAGCTATCCTCAAAACTGAAACACCCTCGAGTTACGAAGAAAAGTTTATAGATAGAAAACCGTGCTATGAGATTACAAAGATTGATTTCCGACACATGAAGTTGGTCAAAAGAGAGAAATATGAAATGATTTGTTTCAGTTAGAAGGCTTCTTGAGATATTCACTTACATAATGATCCTATTATCATCAAAAATCCTTAATTGTTTGTTATCAGTAAAACGTGATCAAAATTATTATGGTAGCACAACCAGATTTCTCAATTTGTCTTAATAGAGACTATTAAAAATTGGTCACTAATGATAACTGTGAAAGACACAGCAACTTTTTAAATTTAACCCGAATCGATACTGTTTAAACTTTTCTAGTTCGCTCTACTATTTTTCGCTTGTTGGCACTACATAACTGAATTATTTGGCATTTTAGCAAACAATAATGCTTACGATATTGTCTACAGTTATAAAAAAAATCCAAAGATTTATTTATTATTTTATTTATTTATTTATTTTTTGCTTAAGACCCTTTGGTTTCTTCAAAAAAAACTAAAATAGAGCCTCCAATCTTCAAAGACGCATTCATATCCATGCACTTAGAAAGGTCTCTCTCCCCCACCACACCCTAGAGCCTACTCGACTACAATGCCACATATTTTGCTTGTGTTTGGTGTAGATTAAAGTCAATAATTTATTTTAATCGTACATTTCATGAGATCCACGACTTTTCGTTCACACATTTCATAATTTTTTTTATCAAAATTAACTAAAAATTTAATTTTAATTTACACCATAGGGCTTTGATAAGTCCCAAATTTATGAATTTTGATAAAAACGCCGGTCATGGCAATGAAACCCATTTTCTGTAGTCAAGTTTGGCTTCATAATTGATACTTAAATTATGTCTTATCACGGTTGAGGAATATAACTCTTAAAGCTCCATCAAACAATCTCATTAACTTAATGCGGGTCAGGCCATGCAGATTTGACATGCCTTGAAAGGGCGACCCGACCCGACCCGACCCATCCCAGTCCGAGTACTCAAGATGTCATGACCAGTTCAGCCCAAGTTTAATGTAGGATCATACTCATAAAACTGTACTTAGCCCCTGTTCAATTTGGATAAAAATCAGAATTTTAATATATTTTAATAAAAGTTAATACGTGTATGATAAAAAAATTGATAAAAATTGTAAATTTCATAAAATGTGTAAGTTTTAAAAAATTGAATAATACTACTTGTACATAATGAGTTATAGAAACTTTTACAGATTAATAATGTGTCAAAAAGAAAGTGAAAAAAAAATTTTTTTTTTTTTTTTTAGTTGAAGAGATTTTGATCCAATTATATCTCACCACATCATATATTTGTAAATCAATCTATAAGTGGTGATATACATGTAGCACAACAGCAAAAAAATTGAGATCAATCGGGGCTTTAATATGTAACACAGATCAACCAATTTGGTCTGATTTCAGTTTAAATTTATATGACACTGTGTCTTAAAATCGAGAACTCGGTGATTCTAGGTATATAACTAATTTTTTATGCAATTTTAAATATATTTTTTATGATCAATAAATAAATTTATACGATTAAAAAAAGACGTGAAAGTGAAATAAGAAATTTATGCACTATTTTACACTTTAAAATATATATGTAACAAATAAGTTTTGGTCTGGTAGGACCAAACTACCCCGGGCCCACCCGTATGCAAGAGTGACGATCAGGATCCACTCGCTATAAAATTGTAATAGAGGACTCAATTGCTACGAATTGAAAGTTAGGGACCTAATTACTCTATTTCTTTGGGATAGTTATTCATAAGGTGGTTATGGAGGCCAAATATGCGCGCCAAAGTCGCGCCTCTTTCTGTTGAGCTGCAAACCTTCTCCTAAACTCGTGTCATTTTCTCGCTCTTCACTTTTCTCTCTCATCTTCTTGATTCTGATCTCTTGTAATCACCAAATTGCTCGAGTTCGGATTACAAACAAAATAGCATTGAATTCGCCGGATTGGTGGTTATTTTCTGTCATTTTCAGTGAATCGTTAATGGGTCATTAGCTTTGCAAGATTGGGAGAGAAATATTAGCTGGAATTTTGTCTTAAGATTCTATTTTTTTTTTTTTTTTTTTCTGGGAAATTGATGATAGGCCAAAAGAGAGGGCATTGGCATCACCTATGAAGACTATGCGGATGGTTGGGACAATTTCTTTGGTAGGTACCCAACGTTTGTCTCAGATGGAATGGCAGATCCTTCTGGTTATGGCAACCCTGAGCAGGTAACACACTCGTCATTAAGAAATTTTCTTTTTAACGAGGTTAACTTTGTTGTAAAAAGTCATTATTTGGTTATTTTTTCGGAAAGGGGATGTCAAGAGACTTTTCAAGGCAAGAAATTTTGTGTTTAAAAGTGAAAGTTCTTGTAGTTCTATATACCATTGTAATCTTAAATTTGTGAAAGAATTATAGTGTAAATTATAAAAAAATTGAGTAGGTAAGACACTTTATTTATTTATTATGGTTATGAAACTCGCTTGTCATAGGGCAAACATGTGTAGGAATTGTATGAACTATTATGGAAGTACGTGTAATGTAAACTTAAATAGAACATGCTACATTTACATAATTTTTTGTAGTGGGTCACACCTCATGTGAGGGTGTAGACACCCTCGTGTACTAAAAATTATGTACACCAAGAATTATTCAACTTAAATATGTATTTTAGTACTGTTGAATTTTTTAAGATTCCACAAACTTGAATCACTAAAGCTGCTTGGCCCAGGATTAAATCTCGGATCAAACCAGTGGCGCCCCCTATTGAAGGGGTGTCTGCTGGGGCAAGCACCCCTCCAATATGGGGGTTTGACCCGGGATTTAATTCCGGGCCAAGTAGCGTGGTTCAACTTGAATATGTGTAACGTATATGAAAATATAAAGATTGATTGGACATAATTTTAAGTATTTTTCAAACTTAGAATATGTATAATATATTGAAATAAAGAATTGATCGGTATAGGAAGTAGATAATTAAATGAAGAGTTAAGAAGGAAAGGGTAAATAACTAGAAGGATATGCATTTGTGTTGGATGGATTATTGACTCGTTAATACTTATTTATACATAACAATAGTTGTGTATGTCATCAATTTTTTTATGCTGGAATCGTCTAAATGTCCTTCCTCTAAGCTACGAACTTCTTAATGAAGTCTTAGTACTACTATAGACTTGGCAGACCTTTCTTAACTGAAATTGATGGATAAGTTTAATATCATCGTTTGCTCTCTTCCATTTACTTTCTTCATTTGAAGGCACTCATTGCTTTGAAGAAGGGTACACAGTTAATCAAGTACAGCAGAAAGGGGAAGCCTAAGTTTTGCCCATTCAGACTTTCTCCTGTGAGTGATTAAGTTCTTATCTTCCCTGATAAATGATATCTTTTTATGTAATTATGATGCTAATACATTGTTCTATTGTTAGTCATGAGAGGAATAGTTCCACTGTATTTGAATTCTTCTATGTATAAAATGTTTTCAATATGTATGAGAAGTTGAGCCATCAATATTTTGTGTTGCAATACAAGTTTGGGAGAAGTTTCCAGAGTGTATGAATGTGTTTTATTACCATCCAGTTAATTGGTGCATCTGGTAGAAGCTTAGAAGGGAAAGTGGGTGGACTTAAAATATGATAAAGAAAAGGAGATGGGACTCTTAGTTTTCACTGTTCGAGAGACGAGGTAAGGAAAGATTTATGGCGAACTGTTTCTACCACTCCAGCAATTTGAACTGGGGTGATAATGGAAGGAGAAAGACAATCTTGCCTGATTTATCAGTTTTCTCTCTGTACCTAGGCACACATCTTATGTAAATGGTTTATATATTAAATTACACAAGGAAGTAGCGCATTTCAGTTTCTCTTTCAACATATGGAAACATCCTTTTTCGACGTTTGAGCTAACATAGCTTTGCAGTGAAGATCTGAAGAAAGCTTATTTCTATATATCGATATAGTGGATATTACAGGATGTTTGAGGATCTTTTGTAGAATTTTCTGTTTTGATTGCTTGTAGGATTTATCCGATTATGAATGTTTTGGCTCAAGTGCAACTGTATTAGCATGAATTTCTTTGAAATTGCCTACAAAGCTATATTATTGGACATGTCAACTATGGATGCAATAACTACTATAATAATTAATAATTTACTATTATCAGTTTCCTATGTAATGTACTATTTGACAATTTAAAAACTTCAAAAAGTAGCATATCTTTAGATGCAAAGAAATTATCAATAATCAAATCCTTATCTTGTTAATGTTTGAAATTACAATTTAAGTTTTTCTGGTTGAAATTGTGAGTTTATATGATGATTTCAACTTAATACATTTCCATAATGTCCTATGCATGAAGCCAACTACTAACAAAGGTGATAAACTTTTTCATCAGTTAAAATAATTGCTTGCATTAACTGTGTGAAAAGAAATCAAATTCCATAGAAAGTGGATAATTCACAAAACTTCCATATATTTCTTGTTAGTAGAAATGATATTGAAATAGTTGAGAATCTGAAGTCAAACCAGGCTGTGCAGCATGGTCAAATCCTACCAACCAGAATTTTAGATTTTATGGGATTAATTAGGATGATATCTTCCCGTCATTAGATTTTTCTGTAGTTGTATGCTATCTGTAGAACAATTATAGATTTATGCCTACTGTTCCCTCATACTTTCTTGTCCAGACTGGGTAATTTTTGTTAATATATTCAACAGCATTCGTGTAGAATGTACTTCACTATCAATGTAAAATAATCAACTTTTTCCTTGTGACACAGGCCTTTTTTAAGAAGAAAATAGAATAATTCTGGGGACTACATCATCGGTATATGTGGGGTGGGGTGTTGGTGCATGGTTTAGGAGAAGCAAGAAAATAAACCAAGAACTAGCTGATTTTTTTATGTTCAACATTAAGAAACTTGTTAACAATGTACATGGCTTGAACATTGCTTTCTTTTAATCCTGCTCTTGGCCTCCTGGAATATTTTTTGCTATTTTATCCAATTACTTCAACCTCAGTTTCTTCCTGCCTTCTTCTTCTCTTACTATAAATTAATTAAAATGTCTCCATCCTCTCAAATTGTGACATTCCTATCCATTTGGTGTGATATTGTTCACTTTGGGCCTAGCTCACGGTTTTGTCTTTGACTTTTACCCAAAAGGTCTCATACCAATTGGGAATGGTCCATTCACTTATATATCAGTCTCATTTTCCTTCCCACTAAGATGTGGAATTGTGGCTACCACAATCACCCCACTTAAGGGGGCAAAATGTCCTCATTGGCTACACTTCCACTGGGCTTAGGCTCTAATACCATTTGTAACATCCCAGTCCACATGGAATGATATTGTCCGCTTCGTGCCTAGCCCGAATAATTTTATTCTTCGGCTTTCAAGAATAGGCCTCATACTAGTTGGTAATTGTCCTTGCACTTATAAATCCGTCACATTTTCCTTCCCCAGGCAATGTGGGATTGTGGCAAATAAACACATCTCCTTAAATAGACTGCAAGGAGAAAACCACTGCATAGCCACGATTAAATTTTATTTAACAACTTATGTCAACCCATGATTTATAAACATCAAGTTTTGTGAAAATTTCGTGCACGTTCATCTTTTATATTTCAGGAACCAGCTAGTTTCTTTGATCCATATTTTGGGAAATGAAACCCCATTTGTATAATTTTCTTGATAAAATAACAACTATTAATTGCCTAAGTTACTAGTGATAAAATGTTTTGGAACAGTCTTGCAATTTCAAATGTTTTAATATTCTGCACAAACATGGATATCTTGATAATAAAGTGCATGATGAATTAGTTGTCTTGCTGCAGTGTTGGTAATAAAGTCACTTCTCTAATTAAAAAAAAAAAAAAAAACTTTGGCAACAACCACCTATATCTTTGTCCTTATTCTACTAAACCAAATGTACTCTCTCTGCAACACAGCCTTTGGCTTTGCTTCCTCCAGTGTTGTTCCCTCCCTAACTGAAACATGCATATTAACAAATTTGCTATTTTCATTCTCTTCCTCCATGTCGAGCTCATCCTTCCGAGCAATATAAGCCCAAGACATTTTCACCTTCACATTTGCTAAAGGTGCTAACAAGTTAAATGCCATATGTCAAAACGACTTGTAGAAATACTTGGCAAGAATTTGGGTGGAGGAAATCTTTATTTATTTTCATCTCTATCTCATTGTTTACAATAATATCCTATTAATAGTGCTAGAATAGAAAACCATTTCTATCTAGACTTGGATGCAATGAGTCTATTCTTATTTAATCATGATTAGAGATGAAGTCGCACCTGTGTATCCAAGATCCATTTACAGTTATTTTCATACGTGTGCCTTTTGATGACTACTAAAGAAAAACCAGTTAGCAAGTTTCTACTGCAACAGTTAGAGTAACTTTGCAATTTATGTTGCTTGCCTGCTTGGTAAATAGTATATTGGTCTTCATGCATAGTAGGGATATCTTTTGGTTTTCTATACTTGAATATTATTTTGTATTACAGGTTACTTCTTATTAGGTTAATATGCATAAATAAGTCAAGTGTTCAAATATCTGGGATGCATATAATCATTTTTTTGTAAACAGACATAGTTGTGAGCCACACCTTGTCCTTGTCGGATTCTGCGAGTAGCTCATTTGCATTTTCTTGTGCATTTATTAATTGAAATATCAGTTTGACGAGAAAACATGATTCAATAATCTAAAGTACATGGATGCTTAGGATTTGATTCTATTTCCAGGACGAAACTACATTACTCTGGTACTCCCATGCAGCCGAAAGAAATCTGAAGTTATCTTCTGTTTCAAAGCTTATTCCTGGGCAGAGAACCGTAAGTTAGCACTTGTCTTTTGGGTGGATTATATGATTAAAACTCATATGTAACCTGTTTTGGCATATATTATCTGAAACTATGCTTTGTCATTAGAATAGTTTTCAGGAGAATAACTTTTTTTTTTGTCAATATGCCTATGCAGGCTGTTTTCAGAAGATACTTGCGCCCCGAGAAGGAGTACTTATCTTTTTCTCTTATATATAATAATGGTGAAAGATCTCTTGATCTGGTCAGTAAAGCAAAATCATTACATTTTGAGTGCAATATCAAGTCACTGTGACTTTAGGTTCAATAATTTCATCTTCTTTCTACTTTATAGATTTGCAAGGACAAAGCTGAAGCAGAGGTGTGGATTGCTAGCCTGAAAGCTTTAATTTTGACTCGTCACGCACATGATAGACATACCCGGAGTGACATTTCTGACGTAAAATTTCACCCTAACCGTTATTCTGTAGAAATCAATAAATTTCTCCATTTTTCTTACCGCGTTCTTTGTCAATCACAAAACCTTGTTGCTCCTGGAATCTCTCTGAAGCAGGAATTTCGAAAAACATATTATCAGTTATTATGATGAAAAAACATATCCCAAATTTCCGGATCTTCGCTTCTTTCTTTTGCCAATAATTTTATTAATTCAATAATTTGAAAGATTCCATATGATAATGCATGCCATACACTCTTTCAGAATACTTGCTTACAAACAATCACGTTCAAAACCTTTGCTTGTGCTTAATCAGCTGAAACGTGTCCTAAATTAGATGTTTGCAATAAATATGAAATGACCATGGAGTTCAGTGGTCCGCCAATAGAGTGAAACCACACACTCAGGAAATTATCCCTTCTTTTATGCAGTTTTTGTACAGTTTTCCAAAAACATTTTTTCTATTTATTTGCTAAGACCTTATACGCAGATGGAAATCCTGGGAACCATATAGTTTGACAGATAAACAATTCTACTTTCAGCATGATACGGAATTCATAAGCAGAAAAACAGAACTGGGACTTGCAAATTCAACAGATTTATTTGAGGGGAAGAACATGTTCTGGTTACTCAGAATTATTATGTTTTTCTGTTACTGTTGAGGTTTTTGTCTAGTTTTTCTCTATGGTTCTTAATCAAGTAAACTTTAGTAAGTTGAGAATGGTTATACAAAACAGCAAAATTCATTTTACACCTCGATGGCATATCCTTGTTTTCTAATGTCACCGACCAGAATTTAACAGACATCAAATAATACCATTTTTGAATTTTTTTTCTTATTTAAAATAGTTTATGACATAGAAATTCATTTTCTTGATACAGCTCATCAATTTCTGGATGTAGATCTGAAATGTGTACTCTGTAAATGGGTAATAGATTTTTATTCCTCATCATGATTATTAAAATTTATGGTGGTGAAGAATTTTAACAAGCTAGTTTGATTCGAGTTTATTTCCTTACATGCTGATAGTATATAACCCAAGAACTTCGTCCTATTTATATTTGTGTTTATTTGCTTGCAGATACATGCTGGTAGTGATTTCATTCAAGACATTCGTCCATTTGGTGCTGCATTAGAGTTCAGTACAAGTATTGCCCACGGCACTGATTCCAATTCTAGTGGAAGTTCTTATGCTGTTCGAAACTCAGATGTGGGGTCTGAATGTGCAAATATGCAAGTAAGAACAAGTGGTGCAGATGGTTTCCGAATTAGTGTCTCTAGTACTCCTAGTTGTTCAAGTCAAGGTTCTGGACCAGATGATATAGAATCACTGGGTGATGTTTATGTCTGGGGTGAGATTTGGTCAGACAAAGTATCAACATATGGATCTGGGGATCCAATTCCCATTAAGAATGATGTATTGACTCCTAAACCCCTGGAGACAAATATAGTTCTTGATGTACAACAAATTGCTTGTGGCGTTCGGCATGTTTCTCTTGTTACAAGGCAAGGCGAGGTTTTCACATGGGGAGAGGAATCTGGGGGCAGACTCGGTCATGGCATTGAAAAAGATTTCAGTCATCCTCAGCTCGTTGACTTTTTGGCCACTATGAATGTCGATTTTGTTGCTTGTGGCGAGTTTCATTCCTGTGCTGTGTCTGCATCTGGTGATTTATATTCGTGGGGTGATGGTACCCATAGCGCAGGACTTCTTGGTCATGGAAATGATGTTAGCCATTGGATACCAAAAAGAGTTTCGGGTCCTCTAGAAGGCCTTCAAGTTTTTTCAGTTGCATGCGGCACCTGGCATTCCGCATTAACAACTTCTACTGGAAAACTGTTCACATTCGGTGATGGGACATTTGGAGCTTTAGGTCATGGTGACCGTGAAAGCATCCTGTATCCAAAGGAGGTTCAATCTGTGAGTGGAATGAAGACTATTGCAGTTGCATGCGGAGTGTGGCACACTGCTGCCATAATAGAGATGAGAAGCCAGTCAAATTCAAATGTTTTGCCTAGAAAAATATTCACGTGGGGTGATGGCGATAAATATCGATTGGGCCATGGAAACAAGGAAACTTATCTAATTCCAACCTGTGTGTCTTCACTTATTGATTACAATATCCACCAGCTAGCATGTGGACATAATGCAACGGTTGCCCTTACAACATCCGGTCATGTCTTCGTCACAGGCAGTAACGCATATGGTGAGCTGGGCAATCCACAATCTGATGGAAAGTCACCTTGTCTAGTACAAGATAGATTAGTTGGAGAGTTTGTTGAACAAATAGCATGTGGTGCACATCACGTAGCTGTACTGACTTCAGGAAGTGAAGTATTTACATGGGGAAGAGGTGCCAATGGAAGACTAGGACATGGTGACTCAGAAGATCGTAACACTCCAACACTGGTAGAAGCATTAAAAGACAGAAATGTGAGGACTATCACATGTGGCTCAAACTACACGGCAAGTATATGCATCCATAAGTGGGTTTCTGGAGTAGATCAATCAGTTTGCACCAGTTGCAGGCAAGCATTTGGTTTTACTCGAAAAAGACATAACTGCTATAACTGTGGGTTAGTGCATTGCCATGCTTGCAGTTCCAAAAAGGCATTGCGAGCAGCACTGGCTCCAACTCCAGGGAAACCACATCGAGTCTGTGACTCCTGTTATTTGAAAATGAAAAAGGCTGCAGAGAGTGGAAGTAACTTGACTTTTAGTCGAAAAGTGAGCGCCCTTCCTCGTAAAATAGATAGTAGAATAGAAAGAGGAGAGGGTCAGACATCAAAATTTCTGCTCTCGCCCACTACCAAACCCTTGAAGTACTTTGAAATCAAGTCTGGCAAGCCGGGGGTGAAATCTGATTCTTCTTCCACAGTGCGTGCTTCTGAAGTTCAATCACTTTTGCAGCTAAGAGATGTTGCTTTCCCAAGCTCACTTAGTGCTCTTCAGTACGCTCTAAAGCCTGTTGTAACAGCACCACCACAATCCCAGCTGCCACAGCCACAATCACTGCCAAACTCAAGACCTGTTTCACCATACTCTAGAAGGCCAAGTCCTCCACGTTCTGTTACCCCCGTGTTTTCAAGGGGCTTCATCGACAGTTTAAATAAGACAAATGAGCTTTTGAACCAAGAAGTGTCCAAACTGCAAAGCCAAGTATGATGTTCTATTGCTCTTCTTGTTAACAACTGCGATTTCATATTTTAATTTGTTCATTATCTTCCTCAAGATTTTCAATGTGCACACTTTTTCAATTTTCTGAATGTATCTTAGGTCAAAAGTTTAAAGCAGAAGAGTGAAGTCCAAGATACAGAAATTCAAAAGCTAAAGAAAAATGCAGACGAAGCTGTTTCATTAGCTGCAGCAAGATCATCCAATTGTACTATAGCAATGCAGGCAGTCAACTCCTTAACTGCTCAGGTGATCTAAATATTTCATTTTTTCATTTATGTTTGTGACGAAAACCTGCATAATTTTGAATTTCATTTCTCAGACATTTTTTAGTTTGCAATCAAAGACCGAGTATCATCTCTAAACTGCCTATTTGAGAACAACCAATTCGAAGGATGGCTTTCCTTCTAAGAAGGCCCACAGCTATTATTTAGCAAAAGATCAGAAGTGATATTTAAATTAAACTGATTGGAAAATATAATCGTCTATTCTTATCTTATTGTGATAAATGAACTGTAATGCGCTTATAACCTTTTTAAAGACTTACATAAACAAATTTGGACCCACATTATTCTCGTTAAACTTGATATATTGTTTTCCATTGATTCATTAGTTTATTTCACCTCCATTTTTCCAACACCTAAATTGTGTCATTTGTATGAACTGGCTAAATATAAGTGAATGAGTAAACACTATATTACAAGATTTTACAGTTTGCTCTCTCTTACTCCTGTGTATCTTCGTCTTTTCATTTCAGTTAAAAGAAAATACAGAAAAGTTGCCTCCAGAGTTAACTGAGAGTGAATCCTTCAAATCCATGAATGCACAATTTGAATCTTTTAAGGATATAATTGGGACTTCAGCTTCTGAAGTCAGTTCTACTTTGCCGACAGAATTTATGCATGACCAACTGAATCAGGCTAATAAAATTGCATTAGCCAGTGAATCTAATTACAAGGGGCATAATGGGATGGACGATCGTGTGGGTACTGCAGGAGTTCAAGACATATCACAGAACATTGATGGAATTCCACCACCAAAAAACGGATCTTCTGTTCCTGGTACAAATGGTGGGCACCAATCATCCTCAGAAGGTGGTTCTGGAACACCTAAGGCTGTAAAAGGACAAAAGGAAATTATTGAACAATTTGAACCAGGTGTTTATGTTACACTGATTCAACTTGAAAATGGTACCAAGATCTTTAAGAGGGTTAGGTTCAGGTACTTTATAAGATATCTCTTTCTTCTTTCGTTATATTTTGTGTACAATCATAAAAATAGTCTTGCATTTATGGTGAATATTCACTCATTAATGTGACTTCATTTTTCAAATTTTAACCCTTGAAATGGCTTCATATTTATAAACAATCATATCCTATACATTTTAGTATTTGTTTGAATGTTTATTAAAGTTGCTGCTCAATTTCAATATTTCAAACAAATTAAGTAATGTTACAAAACTCTCATCATGTTAGATATTAATCTGGCTTGTGGACACTACATTGATTCTTGAAGACTCTTGAATCTCTTGTATCATGAATCTACATCAAATGGACTCGTCCAGATTGATTATGCTTGCATACATATTGAATGCACTAGAACTGAGATTCATGCATGGAATACTCCTACTACTAGTATAAATACGAGGAGTCTTAGGATTGTTTTTCTAGAAACTGTAAGAGAAAAAATATTTTGTTCAAGAGAATGAACTTTTTCTATTTTAGTGTTCTCGTGTGTGCAAGTGCATGATTTAATTGTTAGCCCACTTCCTTTCTAACACTTCATCGATTTCAGTTTAGAGAAGAATTTGAATTCGAATTTGAGATAAAGCCAAGCGAAAAGGGAGCAATCTGTATATCTCTATTAATTTGGAATAAACGTGAATAAGTAAAGTTGAAGTGAATCGTTCACTTAAGGGGCTAGTACATTTTCTACTTGTTCTTATATAGTAAATATGTTTCTCTACATGTTGAATTACAATTAAATTTGAATTCTCTTAATAAAATATGGATGTCAATTTATGCTTAATTTGTACACTTGATGAATGCATAAATACTTATAATGTAGTAGTTTTTTTATAAAAAGTCAATAGAAAACTTGTGAAGAATAGTTTTATTGCCACACTATTGATTATGATGCTCCATTGCACAATTTCTACAGCAAGCGAAGGTTTGCTGAACAGCAGGCAGAAGAATGGTGGAAGGAAAACAAACAAAGGCTGTTGATGAAGTATAGTCCATCAAAGATGAATAGTGTATCAGAAGAAGAAGCAAGTCGTCCACAAGAGGAAAATAATGAGGCAGAGCAATCTTCATAAAATTTCTTTTGTTAGAGAAAATGCTTTCAGTGAACATTGAGAGTTGTTTTATAGATAAAAAGAATATGCACTGCACTTGGTTCCTGCATAGGCTAAAGTTCGAGTTGTTATTTTATTGAAATGGCAAGAGGAATACTTTATCCAATAGAAATTGTAACTTTTACAATGGTTCGAAAAGCAATAGTTTGGTGATGAAAATTTTGTCTTGTGAAATCCTCTTGTAACTTATGTTTCATGTTGAATCTTTATTTTCTCTTTGCTGAATGCATTTTCAGAATTTCTTGGTGGCAATTTTAGTCTCAAGTGTTGTAAAAAGCAATATTTTAGTTGAAATCTTCTTTTAATTTATGTTTTCATATAAATCTTTGTTTTTGCTTAGTTCTGGAATGTTTGGTTTTCCACAGTGGATGAACTCAGACATAAGTAGTGTGCATAGGCTCTGAACGGGCACACTCACTGCAGCAGGCCAGTCATTGTATGGCCCGCAGGCACACCCTCTATAGGGCCATGCCGACCAGCCCTAGCACGAACTTTTTCAAATTTATTTTAAAATTTTAGAAATATATTATAAAATAAAAGATCAACGAGGAATTGGACCAGTTATGAATTAGAGGTGTGTTCAATTAGGATTTTTAAAGACTTTTATAGCCCCTGTTTGAGACACATTAAAATTCTCATTTTTCCATTCACTTTTCATCGCACATTCTTTAATAAAATAATATTTTCTATCACATGAATAATTTTTTTAATCACGCATTTTCCATCAATCTACTATTCCAAAATACATTCTTCCAAAATAATGTGACTCAAACACACCCATAGACTTTTTTAAGTGATGATTTTTGTAGATTTCGTATACTTTTTATAGATTTGTATGGAATTAATGGAAGTATTTTTTTAACTTCTATAGATTGTCATTTTAAAACTTTGGGTAATTAGTATATAATATATTTACCTTTTATTATTATTGTGAAAAATATTCATACATTTCATTTTTTAGCATTTTTATCTTTATTTCCACTTTTTGTTGCGCAAAATGTCATTTTCATTCATTTTCTCAATTAAAAGTCATGAAATGATGAATATACCATTCTATTTAAATAAAATAAAAAGAAAAATGAAAGAATTAATTGCAATCATAGTTCCGAATTTTTTAAAAAAGTGCAAATGAGTCATGAATTAATTATTAAAATGGTAATTAGCACACAATGTCGCTACCTTTCACTATATTGTGAAAAATGTTCATACATTTTATTTTTTAATATTTTCACCCTTAATTGCACATTTAATTGCGCAAACCATCATTTATATCCATTTTATCTAATTTCTCAATAAAAAAATAAAAGGTAGGAACGTTTTTTACGATAATAGTGAAAGGTATGAACATTATGTACTAATTACTTATTTCTACTCTTTAAAATTTTTGAAGTTATGATTACAATTAGGTCTTTCTTTTTATTTTTGTTTTTATTTAAATAGAAGGGTATATTTATCATTTCACAATTTTTAATTGAAAAAATAGATGAAAATGATATTTTATGCAATAAAAGGTGAAAATAAGGATGAAAAATGTCAAAAAAATGAAAAATAAAAGATGTTTTTCTCGATAATAGTGAAAGCTAAGGACGTTATGTGCTAATTATCCTAAAACTTTTATAAAATTTTGTAGAATTCAAAGGTTTTTGAAAACTTTCATTTAAAATATAATTCACGGATCTAATGCAACAGTGTGAAGTTTTCTTGTACAAGATGGTTGTTCCCACAATTCTCTTTCCCCTTCTCATGTAATAAAAATAAATAAATAATATATATAGTTTAATATTCAATATTATATACAAATAGATTTTTTTCATAGAAAGTATATGAAAAAAGAAAAAAAGTTATAAGAATCTTTAGCTGCAATTTAATTTTTCATAGGAAATGTAGATAAACAGTAAAAGAGGAAGAGAGGAAGAAGAAAAGAAAAATAGAAATAAATATAATCTATAGAAAAAAAAATTAACAATAACTCTAATGTTCGTAGAAGGGAAAATGAAATAAAAATATTAAAAGAAATAAAAAATACATATTAACTTTTTTTGTGAAAGTTTTTCAAAATTTTGGGATGAATGAAAGATAAATTTTGAGATTTTATTTTTGTACTGTCCGCTTAAAAGTTAGTATCATATAAACTTTTATTAAAGTCATTGACAATTGACAATTTGAATACATCAAAATTTATAGAGACTTCTAAAAAGCATTAATTGAATACACTGTTATTTTTAAAGACTTTTTAAAAGTTCATAAAAGTTTCGATTAAATACACATACTCTTAAATTTTTTAAATCCCATAAAAATTTTAAAAGTCTGGCAGATGTGCCACGCTGACAAATGTGTAAACAGTTGGCCCACGGGACCAAATTAGCAGGGGGGTCGGA
>CAIGRN010060530.1:0-15400 GCA_903798345.1 Fraxinus anomala
TAATAGCTATGAATAGTCATCAACTTTCGGGAAATGGTAGAAGAATGTAACATATTATGGGACATACAATGCATTACAAACTTATGATCATTACGCTTCAACCGAATTATTCTATTCCACCTCTTAAAAAGAAAAGAATTTGAATCAAAATATCTTGTACATTCAGCCCAACAATTTCATTAGAGCTCGTTCAACTTACATATTAGTTTCACACAGGCCATTTAATTTAATTTATTTTAACTTTATTGCCTAACTTATATTATTATTTCGATTAAACACTTTATCTACGAGTATTGTCGCATGTGACAGAGCTTGTAATCCAACTTATATTAGTACACACAATATATATATATATGTTAATTGTCTCAAAATGTGTATCAAATATTGAAAATATTTCATTAGTTAGGTCACAAATTCCAGGTCAAAAAATTTGTTAGTTCATCAGTTTGAAATAAAAGATAACTTAGATAATTGGATTTAATTTTTGAGATGCAATAGAGGACTTGGTGACCAGTATTTTTAGAAGTCATAATAAATCACTAGTTGATATAATAAAAATGCGTCTTCCTAATGACATGATCATTTTCTCGTATGATATAGACATGATCATTTTCTCGTAAAGCATGGAATAATCAACTATGACAACTTACTTCAATAAATGATTTAAAGTCGAGAAATTAGAAAACATCTTACACGATGTCTGACGATCAAATTATCGGTGACCACACATGAATTTTAGTTTTTAATTTTATTTTACATACTGCCCGTCTTCGGACGGGGTAAGTTTATATATATATAATTTTTCTTTTCTCGAATGGCGAGAAGTTCGACTTAGTACCTTTCAAAGATTGTGCTTTTATTTTATGATTTTGATAAAATACGTTTGATACCTTCTCCTTCTCTTACTTCCCTCTCCCTCTGTGCAAACTCACCCACATATCGTCCACTTTCACTCTCACATGCGCATATGCCCGCCTCAACGACCAAAAACCTAGCCACTGTCATCCGCTCCTTCTCTAGATTCTACTCCATTCGTTCCGAAATCAAAGCCGAAGCAGCAGGAGCCGCCGCCGCCGCCGCCGCCGCCGTCGCCAAGAAGAAGAAGAAGCCTTCCTCTTCCAATACTACTGAAAACACCGCCTTAAAACAGTACGTCTCCGCCATCAATTATACTACCACCACCTCCTCCGTCGCCGCCATCAATTCCTCTCTCTATGATGTCGTCCACGAAAGCGTGAAGCTGGGCTCGAAACCTGGTGATGGTACCGAGTGAAATTATCGACCTATCCTTTTTTTTTTGGAAATATAAAGGAACTGAAAAATGGTTGTTTTAAGGAATTTTATCACTTTGTAGCTATGGTTAATTTGCTTGTGTTTTCGTGTTTTATGGCAGATGAATCAGGAATGCAGCTATCGAGTGACGTGTCGGCTTTATTACATGGTATGCGCATTTAGAATTTAAATGGTTTTGAATTTAAAAATGATAGTGTTGTTACGATGATTTTGAATGGTGAAATGGGATTATAAATGTGAAAATTGATGTAGTGGTTCTGCTTCTGTATGTGATCTTGTATTTTCAATAGTGTTGTTACGATGTTTTGAATGGTGAAATTGGAAGATAAATGTGAAAATTGAAATAGTGGTTCTGCTTCTGTATGTGATCTTGTATTCTCAATTTTGCAGGGCAATATAATTTTCTTTTACAAATTAGATGATTTATACTTTTTTTTTTTTGGGTTTGAATACTATCAAATCAGAATGTTTCATAATATATCAACTTACGAGACCAACCTAACTCGTCTTTAACTGCAGATAGACTGGATCTGGATTGGGATGATGAATCTGAGGATGTACAACCTTTGGGAAAGGTTTTGAACTTGCCATGGCTATCAAGGATGTCAAATAATGATATTTCGTTGCGGAGGAAAAAAGTATCACGGGAGAGGAAGCAGAAGTGGGTATATAAGAATACACAAACCAGTCGCTTTAATCGGCTGGTCAAAATGTGTGCCGTGAAGCTGGGCACAGATGCTACCCTCGAGCTATTTGGCAAATTGGGACGAGAAACTGGCCTGAAAGAGTATAATGCATTAATTGGGCATTGCATACAAAAGGCAAGGGATGCAAATGATGAAGAAGTTTCATTAGAGGAGATTTACAAGGGATACCATCTTTTTAAAACAATGAAGGAACTGGGTTTCAAAATTGAAGAAGCAACATATGGCCAATTCTTGATGTATTTGATTGATTTTGGTATGGTACAGGAATTATTTTTCTTTCGCGACCTCATTAAAGATGAAAATCCAGATTCTCTTCCGAGATTAGCTTATTATGAAATGCGGCTATGGATTGGTGTTAAAAATGAAGCAAAAATACGAGAACTTATCCATTCTGTGACAGATGATAATGCAGAAGATAAATATTCCTTCCGAGGTTTGTTATTGGAGTTGCATTATTTTTCTGTCTAAATTCCGTCCTTTTTTCTCTCCTTTTGACACAATATTTATGTTTAGCAGTCTGGTCAGTTTACCTCTCCAATCATGTTATGGCTTTTGCTGTTGGTGGTGACATGATCTCTATCTTTTATTTTTTTCACATTTGAGTTATTTACTATTGCTTTCTTTTTTCTTCCTTTCTTGCCTCTTTTTTTCTCTTGATGGGGAGGAGACATTGCCCCTGTTTGACACCCATTTTGTTTGAAAAATAATTTTTGGAATAGTGATTGATGGAAGATTGTGTGGTTAAAAAGTAAGGAGAATTTTTGGGTCTATGTAATATTATTTTATTGATAGAATGTGTGGTTGAAATGAAGAAAGGGAAAAAAATGAGAAATAGAATGAGAAAAAAATGGGTGTCAAACAGGGGCATTGTGTCTTTTTCCTAACTGTTCACACTATTCTGTTTCGGAAGAAATGTAATTCCTTTCCACTAGTTGGGCAATTGGTAGTTCTTTCCAGTTCACTGAATGGCGAGGATTTTGCCATATCATCGAGGTTTTGTCACTGTACGGCAAAAAACTTTCAGCAGTCAGAATTTCTTTTTGTCTTGAAAATGTATGTGTTATATCTAATGCTGGTGTAATTATTTGTGTTTCCCTCCCGTTTGATACTGATGAAGTCTTTCTTCACAAGGTTTGGCAATCTTATGTATCAGATGCCTAGCAAGTATGTTTCCTTAAATTTTACTCCAAGCATTATTTTATTCTTGTATAACTTTATTTGTTCAATGATATTTCCATTTGGGTTCGTAATTGCAGGCATTTTTGTATTAATTTTCAGAATTATACAGAAGTTACTAATTTTTATTTACTTCTCCTATGAGATCAAGTAGTATCATATTTTTTCTTTTATTCTTTCATTTGAATTTGACAATTTGACTTCACAAATGATGTGGTATAAACCGATATTCTGTTCAATGTATTTTAATATGCACGTGCTTGTTTTGCTACTAGTGGCTTTTAGGCATAATGTTATTTATAACCTCAGAATTACAATAAATTTGCAGAAAACTTATTGTTGGCGTTGTGTGAAAGTGACCGCAAAGAAGATATTTTGATGCTATTGGAAGCTTTTGACATAACAAAACTCACATCAGTCGAATGTAAAGTGAGTATCTTCAAGTCGTTAGGGAAGCTTTCGTTGGAGTCTATTGTGGTTGATTTCATGCGGACACTGAAAAACAGTGGTAAGAATATAATCCATTTTCTATTTTTGATGAGGTAACTTCACAATTAATGCATTGATGAAGTCATTAATTTCCATACAGAAAGATCACTTATTGGGTTTACTTACTGATTTTTAGATTAGTCAGAAAAGAGAACTGCTAATTCTCCGTGGAAGAATTTAGATATCACAATTTAGTTCGGAAAATTTATTGGATCTATACCATTTTTACATTATCGCAGTTAAACGTATCCCTTTTATCAAATCCATTGTCCTGTTATGTCAACTATTCATTTTCATTTTTATTTTATCATGCTTTTGCACTGAAAGCAGGCCATCTGAGGTATTCAGGACATTGAATGACCTATATGAGTTCAATCTCTCCCTATATAATTCTTTAACTGAAACATGCTATGATTTCTTGTCTGAATGCAGATATTGGGCCTGAAAACATCTCAAAATTCATCTGCGAATATGCAATCAGCATACCAAATTTAGAGGTGAGGAACTTCTCATGAATAGTACTGGTAATGTTCTTTAGTCAGTTTTTTGTAGCACTCCTGCTTAATAGGAGTTTGCTCTTTCAGGGAAACAACTTTGTAAATATATAGCTCACACTACCACATGCTCTTGGTTTTCTCATGCCTAGCTTTCAAAACTATTTCTGGTATTATTCATCTGTCACAAGAAATGAACTTCAAACAGTGATGTCTTTAAGTGATCTTAAGACATAGGGCCCCACTAAGTAATTTAGATATGATTTTCATATTTTTCGATTGCACTTCAGTTATTTAACCTCTTACAGGAGCAAAAATATCCTATCTTGTCAAAAGCTCGATATATTTAGCGTAATAGTCAGTTCAAGAAGGCCCCAATATACAGAATGACTGAATTCCACATTATTAGTAGGGTTATTGTGGACATTCATGACTGAAATTCCTAGATGATAGAAATAGCTCTAGGCATTGGGATGGCTTGCTGCAAATGCAGGCAGAAAGGGATCCAGACAAAGATTCAGTTCTTTAAGTTTTTAAACATGACCTTTTCCCTTTTTATTTAAATGGAACCCATACTTAGTCCTCATAACCATTGAATAATGGAAATTGTTCCCTAAGAATCATTCAGCTAGTTAGAATACTACATGTAAGACAAGGAAACAAAGCCTTTTGTGAAATACAATAAGAGGTAAGTATAATTTCACGAAACCCAACATACTAGATCACACCTGATCTTCTGCTTCAATCTGGTTCAAAAAGAAATAAAATTAGATTTTGATTCGGAAGACAAGGAGATCTGTCCTGTTTGATCTGGTTCCCATATTTCCATGTAATACAAACCCTGGACCCGGGATTGTGTTTTAGTTTTTCTTTTGAATAATATCAAATATTGATTGGTTAATGTGCTTGGGATAAAAATGCAATTTCTCATAAACCTAACCATTTGAATAGGAATTGGTTCAGAAAAAATTAGGTTTTTGGTTGGCTTCAACTCTTGAATTGGGCTTAATAGACAAGAATTGAATGGATTCGATTCCAGTTTGGTTCTTTTCCTTACATAAAAACCCGACTCTCTGTGAACAAAATTGAATTTTAACAGTTTGGTCCAACTGTATCAAGCGAACAAGAGAATCAGAGAAGGTCCTACCACTTTCCAATCCTAGTCCTCCCTAGAGAATTGACCCAATGGGGGTCATGTACTTGAAAACTGTGAGAACAACTTAGGGGTTGTTCTTTTCATGTTTCAATTTTGTGTTTTTAGTTTTGAATTCATTTCGGATTTTGTGTTTTGAGTGCCCATCTCGAGATTTTTGAAAACGTGTTCTTTTTGCCATTTTTAAAAGTTGTTTTAAAAAATAAAAAATCCCAAAATGCATTCACTTTCTCCCTGAATTTTCTCACTCTTCTCCCTCACTCTCTTCTTCCCTCCTCTCTGTAACCTGTCGGAACCCCATCCTTCGGCCACCGTTTTCATCGCGGACCACCACCGATCAACTGCCCACCTCCGGGCGACTCAGAAACAGCCATCAATTTAGTTCAAACAACAATTAATTGAAATGAGGGTCGCGATCCCGTTTCGCGTAGTCCGAAGAAATCTTTGATTTCGGCAACGTCCGTTCAACCCATGGTCGCGGACCACATGGGTCATCTTTCTCTCCCTCTGGCGTACCTAACCCAACTATGGGTCAAGCCTAATTTCAACCACAGATCATTGATTTTATGGGTGAACTTAGGATTGAAAACTGAAAATTTGTGGTGGTGGTGGTTGTGGTTGGTTATGATGATGGTGGTGGCACCGTGTGGTGGCTATTTTTGTGGTGGTGGTTGTGGTTGGTGATTTGGTAATTGTGTGGTGGCAGTTTTTGTGGTGGTGATTGTGACGACGGTGGTGTTGGTTGGGGTGGTGTTGTGGCTGTGGGGTGGTTCCGGCAATGGTGGTGGTTGGGGTGGCGACGGCGGTGGTTGGGGATGATAGTAACTGAAAACAACGAAAATGCGTTTTGAAAATTTGGCCAAATTATAACCGAAAACACCCACTTTGTCTTTTTGGATTTTCTTTGTAAATTTTAAACTTATTTTCAAAAACGCATTTTTGAAAATAGAAAAGAGAACGCGTTTTCACTATTTTGGAAAATTGAAAACAGAAACCGGCTTGAAAATGGTAAAGAGAACATGCTTTTAGTTCCTTCAAGTCATTTTCTGTATTTTTTTATTATTATTATTATTTTTTTTTGGAATCTAAGGCTAGGATCATCCATCCATCCAATTAACCCAATGGCGGTACATTTACAAGATTCTTGTACTTGAAAATTGTGAGAACAACTTGATTCCTGCCAGCGTTCTCTGTTTTTCTTGTTTTCTCTTTTGTATCTAAGGCGAGGATCATCTATTTAAAGAATCATTATCAATGTGGTTTTAAATTTTCTTTTGACACCTCAAAGAGTCTTTTGTCTGGCAAGATAATGAAATAGTAACAAGTTTGAGTTAACTTTTATTTTCTGCTCTTGAAGAAAGATGTAAACTTGGAAGATTTGTTGAATCCTCTGAAGTTTTTGTTATGTGTGTGTTGACGGATTTGTTTTTACTTTATAGAATTGTAAGTTGCGAAGAGCCTTTTCTACTTTTGTTGGAAAGTAGAAGGGATAGTAGCCTAAACTTCATGACATTACCCACAACTTTAATGATGGGTGTTTTATGAATATTTAAAACTTTTAAGTCTTTGACCTTTGGAAGAGTGCTCATCCTCAGCACCTTTGCTTCTATTTGCAGAAATAGAGAAGAAGAATTAAACGGAATAACCTATAGTTCCTCTTATTTATTAGAGAGAATACTGTACATCCTATTAAAACACGCATTATATACTAGGAATAATTAACGGTCAGCAATACACAATAAGTTACAACTATAAGAACATCTTGAAGAGGCTCTTTAAAAATGAAATACTCTCTATTTTAATGACTAACCCTTAAAATTATACTTCAAGAGATTCTTCAAACCAAGAATAATTAATTGTCAGCAATACACAATAAGTTACAACTATAAGAACATCTTGAAGATGCTCTTTAAAAGTGAAATACTCTCTATTTTAAAGAATAACCCTTAAAATTATACTTCAAGTGATTCTTCAAATTAACATTTTAAAATAGCCCTCTCTACGATTAAATGGATTCAAAATATTGCAATTTTTTTATGCTCCATATATTGACCCAATTAAATAGTATATACAAAGATAATGGAGGGAAATATATAATACTTTGGAGGGACGGTGGTGAAAATAAAATATATGGAAAACTAATAAATACATTTTGGAAGGAGTAAAATTAAATGTTAAAGATAAAAAGGTTGTTGAATAAAAATCATCTCTCTAAATTTATAGTTGCTCTTTAAATAACAAAGTATTCTCTTTAAAAATAGAGTCTCTTGGAGATGCTCTAAGAATTATATCCTAGGATATCCTACCTTACTATACGAGGAAAAAAATCAATTACAATAAAATCTGGCTAATAATTCTCTGAAGTCCACACATCGACTGAGATTCTAGCAGCATCATCATCCATAGCTTTTGATTCTGAAAAAAATTATTTTCTTTCATTGGGGAAATGCAGAACTGTCCTACAAACTTGATCGGTATTTAACGTTTCAAGTTGGTCATAATTTTTCAGATTATATGATAGTCATGAAGCCCCATCGTTTCCCTAATATGTTTCCTATTTAATTAACAGTTTCTTCTAATTATGCCTTGTCATTGCATCTGAAAGGTTGAAGATATCATTGATAAGTTCAAATCTTTACACGCTAAGTTGGACGTGTTGCCTACTTCTGCACAATATGAGAGGCTCATTGGATATTCCTGTGAACTCCACAAGGTATGGGACATCTATTTTAGAAAGTTATTTGAGTAAATGTGACCCAAGTTTATTGGATTCAAGGATTGGTTTTTTGTTGTTTGTTGATATAATTAAATTTAACATTTTTTGTCTAAATTTCTCTCAAGGCACGGACAGTATTTTAGAAAGTTTTTAAGTAAATGTGACCCAATTTTATTAGATATGAAGCTTGGTTTGCTATTGTTTGTTGATTTATTTAACTAAATATCACCATTTTTTTGGCTGAATGACCTCCAACTCACCTAGTACTAGATTTCTTTTGAAATGATTATGAACTTGATAGTAGGATACGATGCTATATACTCTTCAGGTACACCAGGCACTCAATATGGTTGACGAGACGTTCGAAGCTCGTTTGACTTTATCATTGGATGCGTTTCATTCCATCTTAGAAGCCTGTGATCAGAGCTGTGACTATAATCTGGTATACCAATTTCTTTCTTTCTCTTCATTTAAAATTGTTGGATTTTTCCTTTGTAATCATGCAGCGTGATTTTCATTGATCATTGAAGGGCTTCAAAGGATCAAGGGGCGTTTCACACAAAATATGATTTTGTCTTTTGAGCAAAATGTAATTGGATTCCGAATTGTGCTGTTGCCTGTGTTTAGGATAACAATTGCATGTCTGGGTCTTGATTTGTTGTTAATTTTGAGAAGAAATCGGCTTGGAAAGGTTTCTCAGGCAAAATACTTTGATTTACAGAATTGTTGAACTAGCTTGTAGATTGAAATAATTGCTTTATTTTTATAATCATCTTTTTACTTTTACGATTTATAGTACTACAGTCTTTACCCTCTTAGTAGAGTCTAAAGAGGCATATTTGCCGAACACTCTGTTCTCTAGTAATTTTTGCAGTGAGGCTGTCAGTTCAATATAGGTAAACATGGAGTAGATTTTGCCATATTTAAATATGGCAGAACCTATACCTGTACATAGTGTGTTGCTCCAAATCTCGAATTAGTTAAAACATCAATGCTACTGGGCACTGGCTTCCAAAAGGTTCAACTGTTGTAATTGTTGAGACTACTCTTTCAGATATAGATATGCATGTGTGTTGTAATACATCAGCATTGAGTTGATTAAGTTGGGATTTAGTAAAAACCTGAAGCATGCCTCGTTTTTAATAAACAAGATCTAGCACTTCTGCTCTGTCTTGTTTGTTACTGTTAAATTTCTCCCCGCACTACCATTTCTTTATATGAATTTTTTACAGTAATAACATGGGAGTCTTATTCAGTTAGTTGTCTTATTGAATTTAAAGTGCCTAATCAAGCCATTTGTTATTGGATGATGTTGACATGAATTCAAATGATCCCAAGGTTCGTCAAATCAAGACAATGATATATCGCCATGATTTGAAGCCAAACAATGAGACCTGCAGGTTGATGATTATTCTGTTTGTGAAGATGAAAGACGTAAGTCTCTCTCTCTCTTTGATGTATCGTGTTTTATGTATAGTTACAATATTTCAATATAATCATTCTCACCCTCTATGTTTCTCATTTTACCTATAAGTTCAGTTTCAAGGAGCGTATGAAGTGATGAATGATCTGGAAAAGATGAATTTGGCGCCAACAGTTAACATGTACAATGCTATAATGGCTGGATATCTTCGTGAGGTGCCTCATTTATCTTGAATGTCACTTTACACTGTTAAACCTTTTATTTTATTAGATATCAGAAAAATGTGTCATCATCCGTGCTAAGCTGATGGTCATCATTTTGTGATGCTATGGAAGAATGTTGAATTGAAGTTATTGACTCTGCTAATCTGTGACTGATTTGTCTAAGTGGTTGCTATTTTCTTTTACTTCCACCGGAGCTAGACCATCGATAGGACTGAGACTTCTAGGTGACATATTGGTTCAAATGAAAGATCTGGATTTTATCATAGATGAAAAAATAAATTAAAGAATCATTTTTTATTCACTCAGACTTGCAAAAGAATGTTTGATCTAAATCATCACACAAGAAGGAAAAATTTATTTTATATTCATTGGTACATGCAAAACTACTCCAGAATCTGAAGTCTCTAGTGAGGAAAAGTAGCAACTCACATGAACGTTGTCTGAAATCCTTCCACTCATTTCCTCTGAAATTAATTGTTGCCCTTGGCTAAATATTTTCATGTCCTGTAAAACTTGATATTTATGCCGAATGGTGTCCATTTTTTAAGCAATAGTTTATTCAAATCATATTCACAACAACGATTCTGCTCTTGTAACATTTTTTGCAGAGCCAATTCACACTTTTTAACTTGTTAATGATTATGAGGATGCTATGTAGTAGATTAATTGGAATTTACTTGAGGTGATTTATTTTGCATATTGTTTTATGCATATCTTTTTTGACCTGCTATGTGGCTGAATTCTGCAGAAGAACACTTGCAGTGTACTACATGTTCTCAAACAAATGGAAGAGGCAGATGTAAAACCAGACTCTGCAACTTTCAGCTATCTTATAAGCAGCAGTAACTCTGAGGAGGATATAATCAAGGTTCTTTTAGAATTATGTTTTGCCAAAATAATTATGACTCGGAAACTACAAAAATTTGTCAGGGTCATGAGCTATGCAATCCGAAGGTCATTTGAATTTGGTAGCCACGCCATGTCTCTTGATATTGATGAATCAATTAAAGTTAAGCACTTCTGTAAAATATGCAGATACTGGTCGAAAACCTTGGTGATAAGACTACAACAGACTTTATTTGTAAAATAGTTTGTCAAGATTTTATTCTGCTTCATCTCAATTTTTCTCCTTGAGGGGAGACTAGGTCAGATAAGATGATAAAAATGCTTGTTGCGTTCTTTTGTGGTGATGATTGGACTACAGGACAATCAATTTTGCTGCCGTTTGCATAATCTACAAATTCATGGTCAGCTTTTTGACATCCATACTGACTGTTGTTAGTTTGTGTTCTGCTTGTAGTTTTATAATGGAATGTGCAACTCTGGAGTTCAACCCACGAAGTTTGTTTTTATGGCCCTTATAAATGCCTATGCAGCCTGTGGACAGTTTGAAAAGGCTAAACAGGTAAAATTGGAGTCTCATTGGTGCTGCTTCAGTTACTTTTTTCTAAATCAAAAGATCCCTGCGATTTTATCTTCGACTTCCCCTTCTGCAACGAAAAATTATGGATCTAATTTGTAGGCGAAAGCCAGGGAACGCTGCCAAGGTAACAGCAGTATCTCTGCTGCTATATTGACAACGTTGTTATGTGCAGGTTCTGTTAGATGAGAGAATACCAGTGAAGAGCTTAAATGAAATCAAGAGTGTGCTTGTCTCGGCCCTTGCTTCACATGAGCAATTATCTGATGCCTTTGAAATGTACGAAGGAATCAAAGAAGCCGGATCCAACCTGCAACCGAAAGCAATCGGATGTCTTGTCGTAAGTTGTTAGTTTGGAGCATTGTGTGTGGAAACAATTCTCATTTTTCTCGACCTCTTATATTTTGACGATCTTAATTATCTCTCAGGAACATCTTAAATCCGAAGGAGAGTTGGATAGGCTGCTCCAGCTACTTGAGGAATTAAATGATTCACATTACTGGGTTGATACCTGCTTCAAGGTCATTTCCTACTGTGTTCAACACGAGCATTTAAGGTTCTCAACACTTTATTTCTGCTTTTGTAAAATTTACTTTTAATAAACCTACGTGGTTATATTTGTCCTTTCTTTGCTTTAGATCTATTGTTGATTTGCTCAAGCAACTCAAGAATAATTTTGACAATGCTGAACTTGCCACAGAAGCTCTGTTTGATGAGGTTTTGACTTTTTTCTTCCTCTCTTTCAGTGAGAAATCAAATAGTTCATGTGCTCTAGTTTATGAAACTCCAGATCTTTCTTTTCTGTATATTGCTGGAAATTCTAGACTAAGAATAATTTTGTGGATGTACTTGCAACTTGATTGCATGTCATCTTCTGACGTGTTTTAAGCATTTGAAATAGGTATTTAGCTTAATTGCGGAGAAAGAGGCAACAGATATGCAATTTGGTCTGAGTTTGCTAAAAGCTATCAAGACAGAACTTGGTGTTTGCCCTTCAAGAAAAAGTCTGGATTTTCTCCTCAGTGCCTGTGTCAATGCCAAGGATACCAAGACTTCCTTTCTGATCTGGAAAGAATACGAGAAAGCAGGTCTTCCTTACAATATTTTGAGTTACCTCAGGTAAATACCGTTTGAATTCTTGATATTATAATTTAGATTCTCCTTTTGGTACGCGGTTTCATCTTTTTGATTGAATTCTTTATTTTATGGGTCCTCTTGCACCATTACCATTAAATGGCCAAGCGGAGGTGAATTAACACCCACCTTTTCAATGAAAAAAATACCTTTTCCAGTTTCCATCTTTTGATGCAATATTGTTGCAATTACCAAAGACACCAAGTTCCAGGTGTTCTATTTGAGAATCAGAAGTTATGGTAACTGCTGAATTTTTTACTATAGCAACACTAGGACCACTGACCGCACACACAAATATATTATTATGTCTTAGCAGTATGCTATGGAGTTTAACATTCTTAATGGCGTTCTTCCTGTTATCTCCTAATTAGGATTTAAAACCGTCGAATTTTGTGCAAAGAAACTTAACAATGATTTATGAGTGCGACAGAGCTTCTCTCTGAGGTGTGAAATGCTCGACATTTGACTCAGAATCTTCCAAATACTATCTAATTTATTTTCCACGTGAACTCCTTGTGTTATGGAGTCAAATTGCCTATGGCGTTTTGTGCTATCCTCGTTAGAATTTATAACTGTCACAGTTTCTGCAAAACAATGTCCATGAGTGTGACAGATCTCTCTCAGGACGTGGGATGCACAATATTTGGGTCAGAATCTCACTCTGAATATGAGAAATTCTTACGCAAGTATCCCTCATCTGGAATGTTAAATCGGCAATGGGTTTTTTCCATAGTAGATCCAAGTTGGGCTGGGATTAGAGCATGGCTAAGCCAGTTCAATTGGGATACTTGAGGTCTCCCCTTCCATATAGATAGCTATACAACTTCAGAATATTGTTCCACCTGGGGAACAAACTTCAAAGAAAAGGGAATATTCACTTAGCGACTTGTAGTGCGGGTGCAGACGAGGTAAGCAAGAGTGTTGATCATTGAGAACTCAAAGTTGGAGAACACTAATTGTGCTTAATGCTCTACTTGAAATATTGACTTGTTGATTTATTGCATAATGCTCTTTTTATGTGACCTAATATGTGAGTTCTTTGGTCTTCCCTAATTAATTATATATTTTTTCCAATGTACATTCACAAAATATTGATAATAAAATTATATGGATACATACTATATACTAGTTAAGAAAACATGCGTTGCATGTGGTATTGTAATAATAAAATGTAAAAAGAAATACTTTGGTAGAAAATGCAAATTAAAAAAAATGGAAAAAAATAGAAACTCATTCACACAAAATAAACCAAAGCATTGAAAAAAAAAATCTTATTTGTAGTTCATATAATCTGCAAATACGTAAACCATAGTAAAAATATTCACACCAAATTATTGGAAAACATAATATTTCAAGTAAAAACACAAAAAATGCATCAAAGTGGAGAATATAGATCCACCCAATGTGTATTAAAAACAAAATTCATTGGACAATTCCTTAATAGACGCAAACACTAATTCTTACATAACTGAAAGAAACTACCGTTGAAAAGAGTCTTGACCGGATATGGACATTAATATAAAATTTGGAGAACACTAATAATTTCGAGGTTTGTTGGGAAATAAAGATAATTTTTCAGCTAATTCCTTTGATTTCTCAACTTGTAAACTGGGCAAGAGTAAACCCATTCCCTTTCCATCTCATAGTAGTCATTCTGAACACTATTTTGATTTGATTCATAGTGACGTCTGGGGTATATCTCTTATTGTCTCTTATGCTCATTATAATACTTTGTCATGTTTATTGATGATTATAGTAAGTATACTTGGATTTATTTTTTTCGATCTAAATCTGAGGTGTTCTCCGTCTTTCAACACTTTGTTGCCTATGTTGAAAATCAATTTTCTTCTAGCATTAAGGTTTTAAGATCTGATTCAAAGGGTAAATATATGCCTCATGACTTTCTTACATTTCTTCAGACTAAAGGCATTGTTTCTCAGTGCTCTTGTCCTTGTACAAATAAGCAACATGGTGTTGTTGAACGTAAGAATCGACATATCTTAGATGTGGTTCGCACGTTATTGCTTGAATCTTCCTTTCCCCCTAAATTTTGGGTCGAAGCATTATCTACAACAATTTATTTAATTAATAGATTGCTTTCTAGTGTTTTGAATTTTGATCCTCACTATCTTGATATGCACACCTTTAGTTGCATGTGTTTTGTAAATTTGCCACCTCATGAACGCAATAAATTATTTGCTCAATCTGTTAGATGTGTATTCATGGGTTACAGTATTTCTCAAAGGTCATGTTTGCCATGAACTATTTCTAACAGATTTCATATCTGATATCTCGTCATGTTTTCTTTGAAAATCAATATTTTTTCTCTACTCATGTTGAATCTTTGCTTGAGATACATGCCCTTCTACATTTTGATGACTTGACTTCTACCCTTGGGATTGGTGTATGAACGACGACGACCGACTTCGCCCCTTCCTAAGTCTAACTCGCCGTCTGAACTTGTTTCGCTATGCACCATTTGAGCCGACTCAAGCGGTATTTTCAATGGATGATCTGGATTCTGGCAACATCCCTTGTTGCTTTAGTAGAATCTCTCGTCCTTTTGATCAATATGATTTTTCACATACATCTCTTCATGCTACTTTGTCCTATATCCCTATTCCTTCATGTTATTCCAAGATTGTTCAGCATGTATGTTGGCGGGAGGCAATGATAGATGCACTTAGAGCTCTCCAGGACAATCATACGTAGGATGTTGTTTCTTGTGGTGCTAATATTAAGGGCATTGATTGTAAGTGGATTTATTCGATCAAACTCCGTTTTGATAGGATTTTGGATCTTTATAAGGCACGATTGGTAGCCTTTGGTTACAGACAAGAGTGTGGGATGGACTATGAAGAGACTTTTGCTCTGATTGTCAAGATGACTACGGTACGAACTGTTATTTCTACTGCCGCTTCATAGGATTGGCCACTTTATCAAATGGATGTCAAAAAAAAAAACGCCTTTCTTCATGGTGATCACAAAGAGGATATTTACATGGCATTACCTCCTAGTTTGACTGTCGCTCGTTTCTCATATATTTATAAGTTGAAGCGTTCATTATATGAACTGAAATGGGCTCTACGGGCCTGGTTCGACAAGTTACGAAGTACTCTACTCCATTTTTCATTTCAACAAAGTAGATATGATTCTTTTTTTTTTTTTTTT
>CAIGRN010060543.1:0-17660 GCA_903798345.1 Fraxinus anomala
CGAGGACGTAAGCGAATTCGAATGTTGGAGAATGTCACGCAGTGAGAATGCTTATCTCCTCATTCGTCACGACAAGCATGCTAACAACTGGCGTGAGGCCTATTTTTACCAAAAGAGTGCACTAATGATATGATCATATGCAGGTATTCTCCCTAACATCCACTCATAGCGTGCGTGTGTGCCAGTTGTTCGATCTTGACGACCTAAGAATGAGGGGAGGGCAGTCTTGAGGCGTAATATCTCGGGAGCCAAACATGCGGTTCGTGAAACATGGGCATGTGAGGGGTATGAACACCCATATGTACATAAATCCCACCTCATGTGAGTGATATGAACACCGCTGTGTACATAAATTATGTACACCAACAATTTTCCATTTAAATAATGTACGATTAAAAATTAGTTTAAAAAATGAATTTTCATAAAATAAGGGTAAAAAGGGGTTTAATAACGAGTTGAGATCTATTCTTCAATTTTTACTGTCCACTCAATTAATTATTAATGCATCATTTAAATTGATATTTCTAACTTTTTTTTAAGGGTCCGTTTGATTGTAAGGGTGGAAAATAGGTGAAAAGAAAATGAATTTCAGAGAAAGTAATTGCCTAGAACTTATTTTTCAAAAAATTGTTAATTAAGTGTGTTTGATTGGTATAATTTTTCATCCAAAATTTTTTAAAAAATTTTGGATCTTTTTGTGTTCATTTGGCTTTATTTTATATGAAAATTGTCCATTAAAATGATAATTTTTTCCACTTTTGGTTATAAAATTATTTCCATTGCCAAAAAGTAAAAAAAAAAAAAAAAAAAAAAATCCTAGAAAATCATTTTTTCATCAAAGTTTAGTGTTCGTTTGATTTTATTTTANGCTTAATCCAATTTCATTAAGGGTCCTTTTGATTGTAAGAATAGAATTTGGGTGAAAAAAAAATGAATTCTAAGAATTGAATTGTCAGAACTTATTTTACTGAGAATTGTCAATTAATTGTATTTGATTGGAATAATTTATACCTGAAAAATATTGAAATTTTGGATCTTTTGATGTTCGTTTGACATTATTTCCATGAAAATTTTCTATTAAAGGGATATAATTTTTTTCCATTAAAAAAAAAAAAAAACTGGAACTTCAATTTCTCACCAAAATGGTGGGAAAAACAATTCAAGCAAATCCAAGAAAACAGGCGCGTGAGGAGCCAATGTGGAAAACCAAATGCCAAGAAAATTATTGCCATCAAACACTACAAAACTTGAAAAATGAAAAACTAATTCCATTTTCCATGGAAAAGGTGGTGTATCAAACCAAACCTAACTATTCGTTTTCTTAAAAATATGTGAAATTTTAAAATAACTAGTAAGAGTGAACGTGCGTTGCACCCTATTCTGAAATGTTTTTTAAGTGTTGTGAAAGTAATATTTGACCATTCATTTACCAATTTGATCTAAATATAAGAAAAATGCAAGTTATTGAAAATAAATGTTAATTATTATACACGCATGTAAATAGTGAAATGTATACTTAAATGTGAATATTAGAATTGCAACTAATTGTATAAATAAAGATGAATGACAAATATGATACATGAATTAACGTGAATATTAATAAATTTAGAATTAATAACAATGACCATATACGTAACAATGAATATTAAATAAATAAGATTTAATTTCTAATTAAGTGAAATCGGATGCTAATTAGCTTACTAACGTGAATAATGTACTGTATCATTTGAATTTAAAATTCTAATTAATATTAATTAAATGAATGTGAATGTTGTTTAATTGAGAATTAATAACATGAACATGAACGTAAACGTGAAATTTTAATTAATATTATGAATGTTAAATAATTTAGAATTAATTATAGTATTTATTACAATTTGTAAATTAAAATACATTACAATTTGTAAATTAAAATACATATTGAAAAACGAAACATAAGATATTATTGAAATAATTGAAATGTAGTAGGATTATAATCGTCCATAAAATGATATTTAATATATTATCGATTAATCACTGAATAACAAAAGACATGAATCTCAAACTATTATGGTGTGTTTGTATCTCATTATTCGGAGAAAAATAGAGTAATGAATAGTATTTTTTGGAGAACGTGTGGTTAAAAAGTAAAGTAATTTTTTAATTTATGTGTAGAATATTTTATTAGATAAATATATAATAAAATTTTTTACTATAATAAATAATATTTTAAAATAATGATAGATAAATATGGACTTAATAACAGACTAGCTGTTATCCGTGGTGCAGTGTATTAGACCATACCATAATGCAACGTAACAAACCCGTTAGTCTAAGTCTACCTATAGAGTCTTCCAGAACCCCAAGAGTCTCTCCACGTCTAATAAACCAGCAATAACCAATAAACTCTCGCCACGTCGAAATGAACTCACGATTGCCGTCAGATCCTCCACGTTAGCACATCTCCACCAATCAATCCGCTCGAACTCGTAACACTCCTTGCAACGTCAGAGTACAAGATCTCCACATATATACACTCACTCACTCAGTGCAAAACCAAATGAAAAGAATTTGGAACAAACTCTGTAATCAGAAAAATTCACACCAAATTGTAGTATGAGGAAGTGGACGATACCTTCCGTTCTGTTTCTACTATGCCTTCTGTTTCTCCTTCCAGATCAAGGTACTCAATTAATCTCTTAATCGTATTCTGATTTGGAATTTTTGGCCTTAATAAACCTAAAAATGTAAGAAGATCTGATTAGAAATTGTGAGTTTGGATCCGAATTTGTTTAACGTGTACTGATTTTATTATGTAGGAAGGAAAATACAAGCTCACGCGGAAAGTGATTCCGACGTGCCGGTAGATCCGCCGAAGGTGGAAGAAAAGATAGGCGCTGTTCCGAGTGGTTTGTCCACAGATTCCGATGTCTCTAAAAGGTTAGTGTCTTTTTTAGCGACTCGTTGTTTAATTTGAATGCGTTCAAGAGTGTAGAGATGCTTATATACGTTCGGGATTAGGGAAGCTGAGTCGATCTCGAGGAGATCTATTCGCGCAAATGCGGAGAAGTTTCAGTTCCAGGCGGAGGTGTCTCGGCTTATGGATATTATTATCAACTCTCTTTACAGTAATAAGGATATTTTCTTGAGGGAATTGATCTCCAATGCTTCTGATGTAAGATTTCTTTTTTCTTTTGGATTTTTTGTTCATTATTAGTTAGTGAAGAGTTATATTTAATGTTAATTCTATTGGTGATTCAGGCACTGGACAAGATTAGATTCCTGTCACTTACTGATAAGGAAGTTTTGGGTGAAGGCGACAATGCTAAGCTCGAGATCCAGGTCAGTTTATTACGGATCAAAGCAGTTTAATACCAACTAGCTTATTGTTTCTTATCGGAAGTTTTTAGTTCCATACTGATGTCCATAATTAAGTAAATTTCTATATCAGCAGTTTTGAGGAGAGTATTAAATATTTTTTTTTCTAGAAATTTTAGTTCCGTACTGATGTCCATAATTAAGTAAATTTCTATATGAGCAGTTTTGAGGAGAGTATTAAATATATTTTTTTCTAGAAATTTGGCGACCTTAGGAACCTGAAGTTAATGACTTGTTCAACTGCAGATTAAGTTGGATAAAGAAAAGAAAATACTTTCCATCCTGGATAGAGGTATAGGCATGACAAAAGAAGATTTGATCAAGAATTTGGGAACCATTGCCAAGTCTGGAACTTCTGGTACTTATGTCTTGAATTATGGATGCACACCTATGATTTGAAAATAGGTAAAGCATGTTCTTTTTCCAATTGGTTAACATAATTACGTTGTCTAATGCAGCATTTGTGGAGAAAATGCAGACGAGTGGAGATCTTAACCTTATCGGGCAATTTGGTGTTGGATTCTACTCTGTGTATCTTGTTGCAGACTATGTAGAAGTTATCAGCAAACACAATGATGATAAACAGTATGTTTTTTATTTGCAATTCTTCTCAAGAAGGGAGGTTATTAGGATTTAAATAATAAGTCATAAACCTGACTGGTGCAGGTACGTGTGGGAGTCGAAGGCTGATGGAGCTTTTGCCGTTTCTGAGGATGTGTGGAACGAGCCACTTGGTCGTGGAACTGAAATTAGATTGCACCTCAGAGATGAAGCTCAAGAGTACTTGGATGAGTACAAGTTAAAGGTGGGTAGACTTATTTCTTGTTTGGTTTAAATTATAATCTCATTACAATTTAAATGTCAAAGTTAAACTTAATTTCAACCACACATAGGATCCACAACTACTATTCATTTATCTACCACTCATTTTAATAAATATATAATTTCTCCCAAACAAGCACTAAATATGTGGTTTTCTGTTGCTTTTTCGTTCTTGCCTTTCCTACAATAAAGTCAGCTGATAACCATTTTCTGTTTGTGATGCCCACCAAGAAGATCTTGTAGAACTAGTCACTTTTTAATCATTTTGTTAATGCCGCCACCATTCCTTGTCCACTTTAAGTACCGTTTATATTTCTTAACTTGCTCACCTGGTTTTACTACTAACAGTGAGACACATCCTTTTGACATTTCCATTATAGTGCTTTTTGTGCTTTTTTTTTGGTTGTGATGTCATCTTTCTTATGGGTTTGAGAATTATAATTGTGAACAAGTTGAGTTGAGCTTATCCTACTTCTGCAAAAGGATCCAGCTCTAATGGCAGGAGATCTCATTTTCTAATCCATGATGACTCAAAAGATCATACTCTTGCTATTATCGGTTTCAATAATCTACAATAGGTTTAAAAATTGAAATCAATTATTATGAGATGCTGAAATCTGAAGAACATAAGAGGGGAAATGAGGAAAAGTGGTGGTGAGGATGGGACCAATCAAGAGTGGGAATTGTAAATTTTCCTTTTTACCAGAGGTAGTATGTGGGTGCTATAAAACTATGCATCACTCGGTGCTATACCCATAACAGTGCAATGGCCTAGGGTGGCAAATTATGCCATCTACACATGGAAGGACGAGTTGCAATGAATTATGAGAATCACATCCTAGTTCTAATAATGAGCTTTGGCTGTTATATGAAAGATTTTGAATGCTTTTGGCCTTATTGTGCAGTGTTACTTCATGAACGACATAAGTTTTGACGTTATAACCTTCCTCAAAATAATGAGAAATTCTAATTGTTTACGTATGCATCTTATTTTATTGAATTTGGAATAAGTGGCTTGCTTCTTGATTGGATCTATTGCTTGTTTATTGTAACTCATTTTAAATTTATTTATCAGAGGCAATTTTTTCAAAAACATTTTTAGGATATGAATATTCACCCCTACTTCCTGCACACTTATAATAGCATATTCTACATGTGTCTGTTTCTCTTTATATTGTATTATTTTGTTTGAGCACCATGATCTAATTCCTTAAATGCCTGTGATTGTAGGAATTGGTGAAGAAATATTCTGAATTCATCAACTTCCCCATACACCTCTGGGCTACCAAAGAAGTTGATGAGGAGGTTCCTGCCGATGACGACGAGTCCAATGATGAAGATGAAACATGTATGCATAACCTGCATTTCTTCTTGAAAGAAGTGCACTTTTTATATTGCTTATGTGATATGTAATCGAACGTGTTTGTTATTTCTTACTCGTTTGCTCATTGCAATCCACAATGATGTGGACAGCTGAAAGTAAATCTTCCGAGGAAGAAGAGGAAGAGGAGTCCGATAAAGAAGAAGACGAGAAAAAACCTAAGACAAAGACAGTGAAGAAAACAACTTATGAGTGGGAACTTTTGAATGACGTGAAAGCTATATGGCTACGAAATCCAAAGGAGGTGACAGATGAAGAATACACTAAATTCTATCACTCCCTTGCCAAGGTAGTTTTGACACGTAATTTTTGTCCAAGTCAAGTTCTTGGTCTTTTCTTTATTCTGATAGAACAGTGTCTTACATTTGATCGACATTTTAATTGCTTTTGACAGGATTTTGATGATGAGAAGCCTCTAGCATGGAGTCACTTTACGGCAGAAGGTGATGTTGAATTCAAGGCTGTGTTGTTTGTACCTCCCAAGGCTCCTCAGGATCTGTACGAGAGCTACTACAACTCAAACAAATCCAATTTGAAATTATACGTTAGAAGGGTCTTTATTTCAGATGAATTTGATGAACTTCTGCCAAAGTATCTGAACTTCTTGAAGGTAATTTTTTGTTCTCTCAGAGATAGTTCTTGTGAAGATATTGATATTTCTCTTAATACTTGGCCTATTGATTCACTAGGGTCTTGTTGATTCCGATACCTTACCACTTAATGTATCGAGGGAAATGCTACAACAGCACAGCAGTTTGAAAACAATCAAGAAGAAACTTATCCGCAAGGCCCTTGATATGATCCGCAAACTTGCAGAGGAGGACCCTGATGAATCTAATGACCAAGACAAGAAAGGTATGACATGCTGAAATAGTTGCTTATTCACCTTTAGTTTGCATCTTAACAAAAATTAAAACGTTTGTGGCTTAATCAATCTCTGGGAATCTCTGCAGACATTGAAGAATCCAGTGACAGCAATGAGAAGAGAGGTCAATATGCAAAATTCTGGAATGAATTTGGCAAGTCAATTAAACTTGGTATTATTGAGGATGCAACTAACAGAAACCGCCTGGCGAAACTTCTTCGATTTGAGACGTAAGCAAATTTATTGTCCATAATTTAATTGAGTTGCAACTCTGTCCAAAATAAATTGTTCTGAAGAAGTAATTTGTTTCGTCATCCTTTGCAGAACAAAGTCAGAAGGTAAATTAACTTCACTAGATCAATACATCTCAAGAATGAAGGCAGGACAGAAAGATATCTTCTATATTACTGGAACAAGCAAGGAACAGTTGGAGAAATCTCCATTCCTCGAGGGGCTTAAAAAGAAAAATTATGAGGTATGCGGTGTCTAAGCTTTACTCATTTGAAATAACATTGTTTTGTGCTTTACTCGAGTGCTGTACTTTTATTTTGGGATCTCTCGCAACTGAACTTCTGTTGTACATTCAGGTTATTTTCTTCACAGATCCAGTGGATGAATATTTAATGCAATATCTGATGGATTATGAAGACAAGAAATTCCAGAATGTGTCCAAGGAGGGACTGAAACTTGGGAAGGATTCAAAAGACAAAGAACTCAAGGAGTCATTTAAGGAGTTGAACAAATGGTGGAAGAGTGCTCTTGCCAGTGAGAACATTGATGATGTAAAGATAAGCAACCGTTTGGCCGACACCCCATGTGTAGTTGTAACCTCGAAATATGGTTGGAGTGCAAACATGGAGAGGATAATGCAGTCACAAACTTTATCAGATGCTAGCAAGCAGGCTTACATGCGTGGTAAGAGGGTGCTTGAAATTAACCCGAGGCACCCAATCATCAAGGAGCTTAGGGAGAGAGTTGTAAAAGACCCCGAGGTATTTTTTTAAACTCAATTTCTCATCCACGGTTTGATGCTCGTGATGTTTACTATCATATCCATTAATTGCTCTTTTCACTTCTGTAGGATGAAAGTGTGAAGCAAACAGCACGACTCATATACCAAACAGCACTAATGGAGAGTGGCTTCATCCTCAATGATCCAAAGGATTTTGCCTCCCGAATCTATAGCTCAGTAAAAAGCAGTCTCAACATCAGCCCTGATGCTTCAGTCGAGGAGGAAGATGATGTCGAGGAAGTTGAGATGGATTCCAGCACGAATGAAGCAGAATCTTCGTCCAAGATTGAGGATGCTCCTACAGATGATACTGATACTGAGCCTTCTGCTGTCAAGGATGAGTTGTAGACTTATGAAGTCTGAACAAATAGGCGATCTTAAAGTTGGGATTTCGAATATCTGGTCTCTTGAGAAAATTCTTGAGACGTTGCGCGTTATTTCAGGCGTGGTTGAAAGCCTTTAGATTTGGAGAGTTAATTTAGTGTACTGTAAACATAACTGCCTGGAATTTTGTCTTGCTGCATTATGTTTGTTAGAAATAGTCTGGACAATGTCCAAGCGAAGCAGAGTGGTTATATCTCGTTTCACACTTCTATGAGATGCTTGCTTATTAATTTGTGCATTTTACGTATTTAACGTGATGTCAAACGAATATAAATTTGACTCTCTTGCACGATCGAACTTTGGGATTATTGATTAAAATTCAAATGTGAAACCCCTGCGTGGATGCAGGCAGTTATTGCATACACTACATGCAAAGAACCAGAGCAGGCAAGGAATTATAAGATGAGCATTTTATACAAAATAACTTTTAGGATTTAAAATATTTAATGGTTCGAACTATAAATTTGTATTCTTAAGGTCAACGCATCAACATTCTTACTGTAAAAAAATTAGTAGATGAAAAATATTAAGCTCTGATTATAAGACAATTATAGCGAGAGAAGTTTGATATCGACATGATTCATATAAGTTTTGAGATTTATGCTCTGTGATATTAAAGACAGTTTTGATCGTATAATTTGAAAATTGTACTTTATAATTTAAAAATTGAACAAGTAATCACAAATTTCTGATTGCGAATAAATTATAACATGGTACAATCATCTACTAATAAAACTTTCAAATAAACTATCATTTTTAGAAAAGGTATCTATAAAATTGTGTATTTGAAAATAATTTTAAAATTCAGAAATAATATTTATTTTTTTGGAGTTCAAGTAAAACTCCTATTATATTATTAGACATTGTTTAGAGCTCAAAGAGTTTGGAGTTGGTTGTATGATAGAAAGAGGTTTGTGTGAACACGATCCTTCGCCATGTCTTGGCTAGTCCGAGAAAATTATAATTTTAAGTAAATAAAATGATTTGAATATCATCTATATTCTTTATCAATTACACTAACACGTTATTCTAACTCATCGAGAATGTTGCTTCATGTTAATAAATTTCACGTTAAACAAGGTGCTTAAATATTTGACAAAAGCGTATTCAACATACACTAAATATGTAATATTCCCACAGAAAAACATAATTAAAAATTTTAAAAAAAATTAATGTTGAGGATCCTTGAATCAAGTAGTCAAGTAGCAAACACTCAAAAATAGAATATTAGATAGGTAGGCAAAGGTGTTGGCCTAGTAGTAACTTGCACCCAATATAGCTTCAAAGATTATGGATTACACTTCTTATTATAAATTATACGAGTGGTTTACTAATCATCACATCCATTGGACTTAGATTGAGGTTTAACTTTTGAAAATTCTCCACATTTAGCCTTTTTGACTAACAAGTTAGGGCATGTCCCATACATTGGATTAAATATAATTGAACAAGAAAATAGTTTTGTAATAAAATTTATGTTAACAATCTAGGTTAAGTTCCATATTCATTCCCAAGATCCTCGTTTGAGAAATACAAAGAAATAGAGAATCATAACAATATATCAAATATACCTAAGCTATGAGCTCCAAAGTCTCTAATGTTTTGTAAACTTTATCAATTAATTGTTCGAGTCATGTTCACTCTAACATATCAAATATACCTAAGCTATGAGCTCCAAAGTCTCTTCTACTTTGAAATAACTTGACTAAAATTTTCATATATCAAATATTCTTTGTGAGATGATTAGGAATCCAATTCCATTAAAAAGCAATCAAGACAAAAGAAACATTGTGTGTAAGAGAAAAGCCTTGATTCTAGACTAAATTATTATTATTATTTTTTCATCATGATACTTAGGTGGGAATTCTTTGACACGATCAACGGCTCTAGTGCTCTCCCACCAAAATTAACTTGAATTCCTATATTATTTGATAATTTGTCATTCAAAATGATATAAATTAGTTAATCTTTTTTTTTTGGAATTGAAAACTAAATTACAAATACTCATAAGTTTTGTCCTTACGTATAAGTGATCTCCAAACCCAAATAAAACTAACACAAATAAAAGGGTGAATTTGTTTCTTTCCATTCTTTGGTAGAATCTATATATAACAAAAACCGTGATGTGAACATTTTACATGACATGTTTTTGATGCATAGTCGAGCATCTTCAAGTGCATATTATCCCATTTTGTGGAGATTTTCTCGTATACACAAGTAATACGTTTAAACTAGTTTTAATCCATTATGGCTTATGTTGGTCACAAGAGTTCATCAAGAAATGTTAAAAGTGTTTTATTCAAAGAAGTAACTCCGATCCTCTAATATGATTACAACTTGTACAATTCGATCAAATTTCAAGTTCAACGTGTTCAATATTATGTCCATGGTTCTCTCAAGTTTAGATAGACAAGAGACAACTAATGAATTCTTCTTTTAACGACATGTAAAAGTTATAGATAGTCGACTCATCGTCATTGTCGACTGATTACTCAAATGTTTAATGATAATAAAGCAGTGCGCAAGTTCGATTACCTAATTTTCACGTGTTGTCCATAATAACAAAGCCCAACTGCATTAAGAAACACACATAAAATACAGTGATACAGACGAGGGGAAAATATATTTTTTGTTATGGACGGTGCTTTGGACGTCTAAAAGCTAACGTGCACCGCACATTACTACAACGTTAAACAAAATTAATTTCCCAAAGTTTGAGCCTAAACAAGAATTACCACTATAATTTCTTACATGATTTTGGCATTATTCGAATGTGGAATTTTTGGGTGCCTTGGAGTTACTAATCATTAAATTACTTTGTTGAAACTGATATTGTAACTCCGAGACAACAGAGCTCATTTAAAGTTTTCTAGAGTGGGAAGAGATTGACTGTGGTCCGGAAAAGATCTGCTAACCTTCGAAATTTAATTGAAATCGTGGTTTTGAAATCGTTGATTTGCATCGACGTGGATTTCTCAACGTTTCGATTTTGAACTGAATCAAATTATTTTGGCACAATTTGTTTAGATTTTGATAGTTAAAAACTGTTGAAATAAAACAGAAACGTTCATCAAACCTAAAAAGGGATAATTGCAGTGGAGGTCTCAAACTTTTTTTTAAAAAAAGGGCAAGTTACACTCGAATATTTAAAGCATAGTAGCGAAAGTCCCAAAAATCAGCATTTCACCGTAATTTGACCAATTTAAAAAAAGGGGCAAATATTATTTTTAACCTTTAATTAATTAAAAAAGGATATTTTCATTGGAGGTCCCAAACTTTTCAAATTTGTACAGCGAAGGTTTCAAACTTTTAATAAATGTGCGCCAAATTTTAAAGTTCGATAAGTTCTAACCCTTTAAACTTTCAATGGACAATGATATAACAATTGATAAGTTTGATAATCATTTGAAAAACTTTTAAAGTTTGATGGTTAATAAAAAATATTGTGCAAAGTTCAATGGCTATTTGGATTTTAAACCCGAATTTAAGCATTGGGTTTGGGTGGATGAGTGAATCGAAAAAGATGAATATTTCTGATCAGTTGATTAATATTTGAATGGAAACCTTTAGAGGTCTTTTCTACGTGCATTTATTAAATGTTTAAAACTTTCATTGCACATTTTTGAAAGATTTAGGACCTTCGATGTAAATTTTTATTTTTAATTACTTAAAAATTTAAAGATGAATTAATCCTTTCAAAATTGCTTACACTGTGAACGAACGCCGACTTTGGGTCAACTAAATGAATTCTGGATCGAAACCGTCCAGAGATCCTTCCACCGCGCAATCTTGAAGGATTTGGGACCTCATTTTTTATGATTTATAGAACTGGGTATAATATACACATTTTGAAAGGCTTGATACCTTTAATGTAATTATCCTTTAAAAAAAAAAAATACATGTCGTACCCAAGATATTCGATTTAATGGGTCAATTCAATTTATATTTTGAAAAACTTGCCATTTGCTTTTGATTTTTGATGCATGGACCCTTCTTTAAGTTAGTCCAATCAAAATTCCATATATGACTATTTTCCTTGCGTACAACAATAGAATTCCGTTTCTTTCAAATCAATAATTATTATTATTCACTCAAATCACAATAAAAATTATATTTTAAAAAGAGATATTTATAGACTTACGTCTAAAGCCAACAAAAACGACTTTTTGTTTAGAGAAGCTTAAAAATTGTCAAAAAGTTAAGATCAAAATTAATTATTAATTTTAATAGCATATTATCTACATTCACAATTATTATTCATTTTTCTACCACTAATTTTGTAGGATATACAATCTCTTTTTATCAAAATCAGCTCTTTAGTTATATCAAACAATCACTAAATATATCGATTGTACTACATGTACATTACAATATATCGATTTGTTTACCAATAGATGTTGTGGCGAAATTTAATTGTGTCAAAATCTTACCAGCCAAATAAAAAAAAAAAAATTTTTTTTACTCTCTTTTTGACGAAAAATGTCTATTTACATAATATTTTACAGATTGATGATATTTCAAAATAAAAATGAATCATGCTACATGTACATTTTCTTTGACAGTCACGTGTCTTGACATCGTTGTACAATTTTTTTTTTTAAAAACACACATTCTCGTCCATTTCAATTTAAAACTCAATGAAATGTAAACCACAATGTACACAAGATAATGTACAAGTGGTTTTATCCAATGAAAATGAGGAGGTTTTTTTTTTTTTTTTTGATGAGATTTTGACCTAATTAAATTTCGTCACATCATCTTCTGTTAAACAAATTTGTAAATGAAGATATACATGTAGCACAATCACTTTTCGACACTTCATGAATTTGTAAACATTATATAAATGGTGATCTACAACGAAAATGTGAATAATAATTACACGGGAAAGTTCGAATCTCTCTCTTCATGAAGTATATATAAGATAAAGGGTTCTAATCAACCTGGCTTAACAGGGTTATCTCTCTCATTCACTCGTCCTCTCTCTCTATAAAATAATTCTGCTTAATTTTGATAGTTTTATTGGTAGTAGAACCCAACTCAGATCCCATTGTTCTTGTCTATTAGACAGTTATCATTCCAAAACCCTTGAGTTATCATTCCATTTCCTCTTCTCTCCATTGCAGCAGTACTGAAAGATTCTAATTGAAGTTTAAACGAGAAGATTTGTGCAGTGATTGTGTACTTAAACCTCTGGATTCAATTTTTTTTCCAAATGTCCTCAGAATTTTCTCTTCATATTCTTATCTTCATTTTTGTAGTGATGGCAGGAGGTATATTCAAATCTTGTAATTCCCATTTTTCTTGTTGCATGTGTAGAATCTAAACCCTATTAAGCCGCTGTTTGGCTCTATTTTATCAAGAAAATGCATTTTGGAATAGCAAAAAGTTGGAGAATGTGTAGTCGAAAAATAAGTAAAAGTTTTTGATTTGTGTGTAAAATTATTTTACGAGACAAAGTTAAAAATAAGCGTTGAAAAAATGAATTTTAAAATAATGTGCTCAAACAAGGGCTAAGATTGAACTACCAAGGTGTTTAATCATTTGATTTGTGTGTATATTCTCATTTATCATGAATGGCGTTTTCAATTTCTATTTTCCAGGTAGTTTTGGGGCTACATTTACCATGATAAATCGGTGTGATTACGTAGTATGGCCTGGAATACTAGCCAATGCGGGCAGTTCCAGGTTGGATAGCACTGGATTTGAACTTCCGCCGGGCGGCACGCGGTCATTTCAAGCTCCGCCGGGCTGGTCGGGGAGGTTTTGGGGCAGAACCGGCTGTTTTTTCGACGGAATAACCAGGCAAGGAAGTTGCGCCACCGCTGATTGTGGGTCCAACCAGGTGGAGTGCAATGGAGCCGGAGCAAACCCACCAGCAACCCTAGCGGAATTCACAGTCGGGTCGGGTTCCAATTCTGGTCTTCAGGACTTCTACGATGTTAGCCTTGTGGATGGCTACAATTTGCAAATGATTGTCGAGGCCAGTGGCGGGTCAGGTTCCTGTTCTTCCACGGGTTGCGTGACCGACTTGAATCTCATGTGTCCGAATGAGCTGCGGACAGGAGATGGAAAAGCATGCAAGAGCGCGTGTGAAGCGTTTGGGAATCCGGAATATTGTTGCAGCGGCGCGTATGGTACTCCTGCTGCCTGTAGGCCGTCCGTTTATTCCGAGATTTTCAAAACTGCGTGCCCAAAATCGTATAGCTATGCATACGATGATGCTACAAGTACATTTACATGCAGCGGAGCAGATTATACGATTACATTCTGCCCTTCAACCACAAGGTAAGGCCTGATTCAAATTTGTCGTTTCTACTTAGTATCCTTCCGTGTATGATACACTCAATTCTTATTTTCATTCTTTTTCTGGTTCTTTTCACACATTGTTCCAAGTAAATTCAGAATCGAACATCACTTCGTCGGTTTATTGTTAGATCCAATGAAAGATTCAAACCAAGAACTACAATAGGCTAGGTCCGTTCTTATGAAATCAAGTCATTCTTATGAACGTGTCTTTTGAGATAAGTACTCAAATCCTTATGAAATCAAGTCATTCTTATGAACATGTGTATTTTAAAGTACTCAAGTCGTCTGTCCTTAATTTAATTTTTGTGAGCAAGATAACAATTATCCAACACTGATGACATCATATCAGCAGTCAAATCGTGGTTTTTTTACTTAGCGGTGGGCATTATAACTCTTGTCCAGGGTGGACAGGAGATCATATATATATATATATATATAGTTTGATATTTCTTGATATTTGAACGATGAAAGAAGAATGAATTTGACCTGCATACATTGAAGACACAAATATAAGTGAATAAGTTTCTCCTGTGAGAAATAGTTTATACTTTTCAATGAGGTGGTGATTTAATAGAAATTTATATTTCTAGTGAAAGTTACAAGAGCAACAATTTCCACACGATGCCTTTCATAGTTGTCATCCTTTTGGATATTTGTCTTTATGATTAATCAATTGAGAATAAAAGTATCAATGATGGAAATTGTGAAGAATCTTTTTAGTGACTTGCTTTCTTTTACATTAGGTGATTTCTTTTTTTGACTTTTTCCTTCCCAGAAAAGTATCTGGTTTGCTTTTTGTGCAGATTCATATTGTTTTTACAATCTCGCTGTTGAAGACATATCCTCTTTATCCATTTTACCTTTCAGTATCCATTTTACCTTTCAGAAGAGGTAGTTTAGCATGGTATCGGGGTAGACAAAGGTTCTGGATTCAAGTCCCCTTACCATTTATTTATATGAATTGTGCACATGTCAAGTCTTTTAATGAGATAAATGAGTCCGGTATCTTTTGACAGGAGCTGGTTTTTATTTTAGACGAGGTGGTCCTATCGGATCCCCGTTTGAACTGTTGTGTGCATGGCAGGATCAAATATGATTAGAATGCTTAAATTTATGCATAACTTGTCAAAAGCATCAGATTATAACTCGATACACTGCACAAGTCTTTGAATTGAAAATTGTTCTCACGATTCAATTAAGAAATTTATTTTTCTACTCAAAATATAAAATCAGTAAAAGTCTCCGTCGATCCATTTCAAGAGGTTCTTCGCTGCAGATGTCACATAGTTTTAACTAGAAGCAGATTCCAAATAACATGAACTTTCGCAATATGTTCTCTCAATAGAATGTTTTGTGTATCTTGCCATTATACTCTCAATTTTATATCTTTTTGGTAAAAACCAATTGTTCTTTTTTCTTGCAGTCAGAAATCTTCAAGGGATTCTTCATCACCAGCAACCCCAGGGACAACAGACGAGCCACCATTGGCTACAGGAACAGTAGATGGTTCGGGTTCACAAGAAAACTTGCCCGCGTGGCTACCGAATTTTGTCATAGGTGGTTCATCGAACACCATTTCGAATTCTGGCTTGCACTTTACTCCAGTTGCTTCTGCAGCAACCTTCTTGATGCTCTATATTCTTCCACTATAGATTCAGACTCCCATTTTCTTGAATTCAATTACAAGCAAGGACATGCACGTTCTAAGAGTACAGTTTTCGAGTCCATGTAGATAAAAGCTGAAATTCTTGTTGTTCGGTCAAGTAAGGGAAATTCCATTAAGTTCGTACTATCTAAGTCGACAAGGGCAAAGGCGATGCCATTGGGTTCCGAGCATTTCATTTGTGACCAGATGGTATTCTAAAATGCGATAAAAGTCTCATTTTAGTCAATGATGTGTAACTTTCTCTTCATTCTAGATTATTAGAACCAAATCGATGTTATTGTTAGGTGCACAGTGTTGTTTTTCTTGTGAGAATCAAAAAAGGGTTTTCTTGAAACTTATTATTATTTTTATATTCTTATTGAATTAGAAGAATGGAAAAAAATTAGAATTTGCTTCATTATGAATCAATGGTAGGTGATGCTCCCTTTATCTACTTTTGCTTGAATTACAAATTTGGTAGTTGTGTGATCTTGGCCGCAAATTTGATAGAATCAAGTTGTCTGCCACAAGGACCTACCATCTTATAGATATGTTATTATTTGCAACATTATGGGTGGTTAGTTGTATCCATATTCATGATGTTGTACCGACTTTGGTATTAATGGAAGCAATCAAGTACAAGATGTCCCGACTATAAAGAAAGTTGTGCGTTTAACGTTCTCAATAGAAAATGTGAGAAGTCCATATGCTAGTTGTTAAGAATCTTCTAATAGATCTAGTTCTCATCTTTTCCAATCAAACGTGCAAGTTCAGTCCGAGATTAAACCCTTGTTTGAGCTCTATTATTTAAAAAAAAAAAATTGATTTTGAAATAGTATTTTTTGAAAAATGTGTGGTTAAAATGTAAGAAAAATTTTTGGATTTATGTGTGACATTATTTTATTGAAAAAATGTGTGGTTGATAAAATGAGAAAGAAAAATGAACTAAAATTAATGGGGGCCAAACATGGACTTATAATGATGATTTTTAGAGTGAATTTTAAGGATTGTTGTACATAGGGGTGGGCAAAAAAAATCGAAAAATCGATTAAACCGACTGAACCAAACCGAGTCGGATCGGTTTGGGTTGGTTTGAACCAAAAAATCGGTTTGGTTCAATTAATTTTAACCATTATAAAGTCGGGTTTGGTTGGTTGCGGTTTAAGCAACCAATCCGTCAATTAACTGATTCAACCCGCAAATTTTTTTTTTTCATTTTAAAATTCATCTTCCTAAATTTTAAAAAATAAAAAATAAAAACACAAATATAATTCTTTCTTAAATAATTTATTTACCGTCTACGTTTTTTCTACCAAAGCTCCAAATTTCGAAAGAAAAGAAAGCATGAAGAAGTGTTTATCATAAATTTCAAATTTAGATTGTATCATTGCTTTTTATTTTTGGTATAATTGTTTGTTGGTAACCATCGAATATATACGATAATTTTGGAAACCCACTACCATTTATATTATATATATTATTGATACACAAGCAACAAAAAAATAAAATAAAATTAAATTAAATTTTTTTTTTAAAAAAAAAATACATATAGAAAGACAATTTTTTTAAACTCAAATTAGATATGTAAACTTTTTTAACTCGCACCAATGTCCAAACCGATTAACCAAATCAAATCGATTTGATTGGGTCGGTTTGGTTCGGTTCGATTTCAATGATTGGATTGGGTCGGTTTGGGTTGGAATTTATCAAAACCAGCTAAGTCGGTTTCGGTTATGAGTTGGACTCAAAACCAAACTAATTCGAGCCATGCCCAGATTTCACGGATCGCAAGTTTGGCTCCCGAGGTATTATGCCTCAAGGCCGCCCTCCCCTCATTCTGAGGCCGACAAGCTCGAACAACGGTACACACGCACGCTATGAGTAGAAT
>CAIGRN010060571.1:0-16985 GCA_903798345.1 Fraxinus anomala
GCCCAAACAGTAGAACACAACCCAAAAGTCACAAATCCAACCCAGTCCAAGAGTCCATTCAACTATCCAATCTCATACCAGCCAATCCATCTAACCCACTCTAAATATCCTCTCCCACAAAAAAAGCCAACTCCAAATGCGCAACCCAACCCGGCTAAACAAGTCAAATCAGCACCAACCCAGTTAGAAAAACCCAACAACAGCCCGACCAACCAACAACCCAGTCCAAAACACCACCACCCAATCAACCTCATATCTTATTAGACTCATAATTTTTATCACTTTTCATTTTTCAATCACACGTTTCACCGAATTTTTAAAAAATATACTAAAACTCTATTTTTCATCCAATTCATCCTGAAGCTAAATCTATCGTATGCTTGGTAAAGTTTGTTTTTAGATTATAAACGGTGGATTTTACACAAAGTGTAAATAAAAAGTAGATAAAATTCTTGTCCTACAAATATATGGATAAAAATGATGTTTATCGAGCTAATAAATTTGAAAAGCATCCTCAAATAAGATTTTGCACAGAAACTAGAGATGTAACAACCTCTATTTAATTGTTAGCCACATTTAAAAGTTGATCTATTAATTGGTTAATTTTATATATAGTTGATCGTATTGGGAATTGAGACAATTTCTTTTCTCGTCTACGCAATCTTATTTTAGAGAGTATTAAAACAGAAAAACAAAATATATGAAGAAAAATTACGAATTGTATAAGATGAGATGTACGAAAAATTATTTAATGATACAAATTTTCTCGAGCATCCAAACCTTCAAGTATTATTAACAAAAATTACATAGGTTCTTCCACATCTACGTTTTTTTACTTTTTGTACATACCATAAAGATGATAAGATTGTTATGCCTCTTCCAACGAGGCTCCAAAATGACCACGTGACAGACATGTATTAAGCGAACTTATGACCACATTCCATATCATTCTGCGCCCATGTTGCAGTTTTTGTCGAACTCCCACGAAGAAGTCAAACCTTAGAGGAAGGTTGATCCCATACAAAGGGCCAAACCCTCGTAGATGAGGCAAGGCAGCTTGAGATGCTGCAGAGAATCTTCAGAAGAAGATCTTTTATAATTGATTGATGTATTCACTCACTACAACAACGACTTTATTAAGTCAATATGTCACGTCTAATCCCTACTCCTAGGTTGTATAGTTGCAAATGGTCAGAACATTATATGAACCTAAGCCTACGATGACGAATGATGCCTATGATAAGATGTCTTGATTGTTAGGATAAGACAACGTGCCTTTTCATTTAGCCCTTATTTGACATCCATTTTTTGTTTTTCATTCTCATTCTCATTTTTTCTTTTTCTTCATTTCAATCATACATTCTATCAATAAAATAATATTATACATAAACAAAAAATTTCTCTTTACTTTTTAACCACTCATTCTTCTATCAATCACTATTCCAAATCAAATTCTTCTCCAAAATGAGTGTCAAACACAATTGTTATTATTTACACTCATCTACTATAAAAGCTAATACATTTTGCCATTTAAAGGTACTGAAAATTTATATATAAGCTATAACTTTGCTCTCTCATTACTCTCTATGCCTTCCTGGTTTCGAACCCCTTTCATTCAGTGGCTTACGTCTTTTGCATGTACGACACTCAAATACTGACTTATATATTGATTGATTTGACCGCTGAAGTGCTTCCAGCTGACTCTCCCAACATCGAGGAAGGCTACATGCTCTAATAGTTTATCCATGTATGCAGACAGAGGCCATGTGGACACCCCCACAAAAACCAAGGTCAACAAAAATATTTAGATGTTAAACTTAATTTTCCTTTTTGTCATAGATCACGTCAATTTATCCTCTATTTGCTTGCTAAAAAATATTTTTTAATAGATTTTGATAAAATGGAATAAAATGTGTGATTGACTAGTTTATAAAAGTTGTTTGACCCATTAAATATGTGACATAAATTAATTATTAATTTTAACTTAATTTTTTTATCAACCTTTTAGCTAAACCAAACACAGACTTATAGCGCAATTTGAAGTAAGATTTTGGGTGTGTTTAATGGATATTAGAGAAAAAAATATATTTTAAATAGTGACATGATGGAAAACATGTGGTTAAAAAGTAAGAAAAAATTATTAATATATTTAAAAATATTATTTTATTTAAAAATGTGTGGTTAAAAATGAATTTTGAAAGAATATGTCACCTAAAATTCTTCGGATGGCAAAAGATTGCAATTATTGATATCTTTTCTTGCACTGAAAGGAACGATATGAGCAGGTGTTATGAAGATCTCTCCACTAATATTTCCATTCCTTTTAAAGAACTAATGCTGCCTTTAATTTATTTGGAAATGCAAATTTCCAACCGATGGTCCATGGAGCAAGTTTATTGGCCTTTGATTAAGGAAAAAAAAAAAAGCACTTATTTTGACTACAACTAGAGATCCCTTATCCGAAAACAATTTATGATTCTAGTGTCCCCACATCACTTTTCAAGAAAATTGTCCACTCACCTACTTTTCCTATCAACCTTACTCCATTGCCAACTACTAAAGACTTTTCAAGACATGATTTTTATGTTGAGATGACTTAAAAGATTACTTTAAATGATGAAAACTTGTAAGTTCATTACTGACAAACATTTTAGGCATAGAGAATTAAAATATGGTAATTGACATTGCTTTTCTTAAAGCAATGAATTAATATTGTTATCGAGAAATCCAATCGTGTGGAAACAGATGACTATCAAATATCTTACAATGTTATGTTTCAATTTCATTAATGACAAAGATAACCGAGGACCTTATAAATGTTGGTAATCATCGTGTGTACTTAGTTCAAATGAGATCATATTCCTTGAATAGATTTTCGTAACTTTATTTGTTAAAATCGAGTTGTTCCTATCGATAGAAAGAATCGATCGAAAATTTGACTTAACAAATATGTCAGAATTTTGTGTAAACGATGAAGGAAATTAAAGAATTAAACCAAGCCTAAAAAATATAAGCCTGTTTTTTATGTGGATTAAGATTAAATTTTTCTTAGTAAATTTTGATCAAAATCGATGACGTGTACGATTAGGAAATTTTTAATTCAATAAAATTATATGATTAAAATTAATTTTTATATTTATAACTTATTAAAATTATCAGTTTGGCTTCCCACTGCGATTCCATTTGAACCTTATCGCCACGCCCACGCTTTTCATATTTCCACACCTTTCAATCCCAATCTCTTTCTTCACCGACACACACACAGATGCACGCACTTATTATATTCAGTAAAAAATGTACAAAGTTATTTTTTTCCTCTCCCTGTAGCTCACCAGAAAATGGGCACCGGCGCATCGAAAAATCCCGATAGCAGCTCCAATGGCAGCGAAGAGAGGGACCAAGCCGGCGGTCAACTCTACGTCTCTCTCAGAATGGAAAATTATAAGCTCAATGGCGATATCATACCCCATGTTTACGGCTCCGTACCACTCGTCGGCTCCTGGGACTCCTCAAAAGCTGTGAGTTTGTATCGTCTTTCCCAATTTTCAAGTTCAATTTATTTGAAAGGTTATCCGATTAGAGTACTGTTGTTTTTCAGTTTCGCATATTATTATGCATTTTGTTGATAAATGTTTCTGGGCTTAAAATTACAAACACTTTGCTGGCTTATCTTCTATTTTATTCCAAAATTAATCACATGACTTTTAGTTGTGTTTTTAAAAGTAAAAGTAATAGAATTACTTGCTTATACGGTATTCTAAAAGAATCGTGCTATGTAAATAATGCATTAGTCTTGTGAAAAAATGAGCATTTCTGCAAATTTGGATGATGTAGTCAATGCATCAACGGGCGTTATAAGTCACTTAAGTCAGCAATTTCATTAATTTCGAAAGAACAGAGGTAGACAAGAGTTCCTGAGCTGAAAAAAGAATGAAAGTTATTTGACTAATTTGAAAAAAAATTNGGATGATGTAATCAATGCATCAACGGGCGTTATAAGTCACGTAAGTCAGCAATTTCATTAATTTCGAAAGAACAGAGGTAGACAAGAGTTCCTGAGCTGAAAAAAGAATGAAAGTTATTTGACTAATTTGAAAAAAAATTAAATTCAGTGATTAATTATGTTTTCAACTCAATGTTACTGAGTCTGGTGTTTTTGTAATTTTCATTGGTTAAAATTTGTTGGTGATTCTCCTTGTAGTTGCTAATATATTTTGGTAAAAATCAGCTTTCGATGGAACGTGAATACACCTTTATGTGGGTATTAAGTTTCGTTGTCCCTCCTAACCACGGTAATTACACCCAACATATAAGCAGGATATTTTTCTCCATTTTAGTATTCTTGTAAAATTGAAGATTTAATTATCTTTTGCTTTTGTACAGAGACTTTGGATTTTAAGTTTCTGTTGAAGCCAAAATATAGTAGCTCTCCTTGTATAGTTGAGGAGGGTCCAAACAGGCAGTTGACAGCTGGTACATTACATGGGGATGGGTGGTCGGCTATGTTTAAATTGAGCAGTGATGAGGTTTTTGAGTACAGAGTATTGATTAATGTGGATAGAGTTTCGCCATTTGATCTCGCGGCAAGTTGGAGAGCATATCAAGAGAACCTCCAGCCTTCAACTGTTCGTGGAATCCCAGATATTAGTATAAATTCAACTGCTGAAGCTGGTCCTGAGGTAGGTAATAAGCTTGTTATGTACATGAGAATTATTCCCTAATTTTTGAATTATGGTGACTTTGAGTGTCTGGCATTTGAATTCATTTGACAGGACATTATATTAGTTGATAGGATATTTCATGCATTTGGCCTCTGTACATTCTTTTTTGGTGCAACAGGAGGATTAGCTTTTTTACTCCCTGCTTCGATTTAAATTTTGATATATTTAGATGCATATGTATAAAGTAATGCATAGTGGTGCATTGAGCCTTTAGAATGTCAAAGTTTTTTGTTACTTGAATAATCCATCTTACTTGTGTCTAAATTTCTGTGGATACCGTATTACTTCGGAATTTAACATCAGTTGTATTTAAGTTCTTCTGTCTTTGGAAAAAAAAAAGCCTTGAAATGTTTTGAGCAATAATTTTTGTGGAAGGAGAAATAGTATAACCTTTAGAGAGCATGAAAAGACTTGGTGCTGAAGAAGGAATATGTTACAATTTTTTTGGTACAAGTAATGTGATTATAATGGCTACATAACACTTGTAGAATTTCATGATGATATTTTACAGTCGGATAGATAAATAGATACCTTGTCTTTTGATGTATACGTGTGTCACTCCCTTGGTTGCCAACTTAATCAAACTTTACTGTTTAAGAAATCAAGGTGAAATAATGTTTAAGTTTGGTGCTATGACTTGAGGAGTGTGCACTGTGTGAGCATTCTTTTATAGTTGTCAAGGGGTAATTGTACTCAACTTCGTGTGAAACTCAGGGATGAATTGGTTCGTTAATTTGGCAAACTATTAGAGTTCTTCCTTTATGTATATCTTCTTATAATTTCTTTTGTACGATATCTATCAGTATGGGTGGTATGATATATCAGTTTGTATTTGGCGATTTTCAATATAGAATGGATCTTCAGCAAGTTTGGAGCTTGATATTGAGCACTATGTTGTCCCAGCTCCAGCAACTGCTGCACACTCAGCTCTGCTGTATGCAGCGAACATGACAGAAACACCTAGGACGCTGAGTCATTTTGGGGTATTTTCATGAACTGATTGCTCTAGTGGTGCATTACATTAGATAGTGGTGTTTCTGTTGAACGATCTGCAACATCATTGGTGTTATTCTTGCTCCAAATCTTTTATTTCTTGTTCAGATTGTATTCCATGCATTGAGAATTTTTTCTTATGTTTTTAATACTAACAAAGACAAAATAATCAAGTTCACAAAGCTAGTGATAAAATACTGATATTGAGGGAGAATAAAATACACTACGTAAATTAATTTTCTTCTGGATATGGAGATAGATAGCTGAACCTTAATGTTGTTTATTTCTGTCCCCCATCAAGAGGAAGGGTGCACTTACCGGTTGATGATTAGCAAACTTATTTATTTGCAAGTGCTGTTTCATCAAATTGTGATTTTTTTTTTTTTTCTACGGGCATGGACCTACTAAATTAAGTTAGATGGTTATTCCTATGTCAAAGTTCGGGTACCTCATCACTTTGAAATCAGTTGTTTAATCTGAAATGGGAGGTAGCACGTTTGTTCATCAATAAAGCTTAATAAAATTAGTCATGCAACGTTGATGAATGGGACAGGTGTTAGAATGGTAGCATCAATGGATTTTGTTACGCTCTTTGAATTGCACTTCTATGAATCAGTTCTCTCAGGAATTAGCTTGCAAACCATTGTGTTTTACTTCCATAATTTGCAACCACTACAAGTAGCACATTTTTGTATTTCTAAAATGTGTAATTGCAACATTCTATCAGGGGATGGAAGTCATTGTCCCAGACCCGATCACATCATCTTCAGCATCTGGCATGGTTGAGTCGAACTCAGTGGGAGCTTTTTCATCTATGCAGAAACAAGAAGGTCACAGAGGACTCTTTGTGGATAGGGGGGTAGGATCTCCTAGGCTAGTAAAATCGGCAAGTGCTGCATCATTTATGGCTGATCTCAAACTTTACTCAGAAGCCAAGGTTTGTAGGAACTTCTTTGGTTACACTGAAGGAGACTGAAAGTAAAATATTCGACTTTGTCTGCAGCGATACATACCTCTAATTCATTACCCACTGCAAATTGTTAGAACTCTATGCCAGCTGCTGCAGGAGCTGTTGCAGCTGCAGCTGTAGCGGATCAGATGCTTGGGCCAAAGGAGGATAGACATCTGGCAATCGTGCTGGTACTCTCCTAGTAGTTTCTTTTTCTGAATTTCGGTCATACATTTCATGATCCTAGATCTTTGTAAGATTGTATATTACATATTTACTACCCTTTCTTTTAGGAAGATACTTTTGTCGTACTTGGTATCGGTTGGTCATAGGTTGTCGAAATTTACACCTCAGAAGTATATTATTCTAATTGCTACAGGTTGGATTACCTGCTCGTGGTAAAACTTTTACTGCAGCTAAACTTACTAGGTATCTACGTTGGTTAGGGCATGAGACCAAACACTTCAATGTTGGGAAGGTAATAAATGTTTATTGTTATTATTCATTGTTTTTGTGTACTTATGGAAAAAAGGAACTGAATAATTAGTGTATTTTTGTTTGCAGTATCGACGACTAAAGCATGGAGTTAATCAGGTTCGTCAATTGGTCAGATGCACTTTTTCCTCTCGTTTCTGTGTATTCTTTCATATATCAGAAGTTGTTTTAGAATTTCTATATTCTAAAGGAGCAGTTGAATTTAAACCTCTTAAGAACATCTCGGGACCGTATGTTCAGGTCTTTTAACAAATTTAGACGTCCTTAATTCCTTCTGACATGATTAAATTCTCTCTTTCTCCTTCTCATGATCATTGGTCATCGAACCCCAATATCTCCCTCCATCATGTTTGATTTTCGGGGTTAAATGAATAAGCAGATCTCTTCTTCTTGCTCCTCCCCTACTAATGCCACGAATGCCAATCAACACATGGTCCACATGTCACTCAACTCTGGTCAATTAAGGAAAACCAAAACACATAATACATGGAATATATGTTTGCATCACAACAAAATGGTAGTTTTGTTTACTTTTTTAAAATAAGAACACAAAAATAGTAGTGACGGTAAAACAATCAAGTAACTGAAAAAGCCATCATCTTAGAACCAGTAGGAGTACCTTCAGTGGTATATGCGCGAGTGTTGGTTCTGGTTGCCATCTCTCGACGCTCTCATTTGTTTATATGCTTTGTTCAGATACTAACCCTTCCTTTGAACAATATGCAATCTAACATTTACAGGTAGAAAAAAGAAGATAGTTTGTGAATTTTTTTCACTATGATCACCACGTTTTGTCCATCTTCATAATTGTTCGGAAGTGTAACAAACTACATTTCTTCCTTAGAACATGCTTTTGCTTGCTGCGGCTAGGATAGTCCCATTGCTCTGTAGGTTTTTCTGTAACTTTCTCCAGTCAATTGTGTATATCCTTTTATCAAGATAGCCCAGAATGGATTGATCTATGGCCACCCAACATAGCAGGTTTGATGTTTGAGCCAATATAGCTACTTAGGGCTTGTGGCCAACAATGATAAATATATATTTCTTGTGATAAATAGCAATTACAGACTTAAAATAAATTCGTTTTCTGAAATTAATAAAAGGCTTTATAGATTGGTCATGATTCACATGGATTAAACTGCTCCAATATTCTAAATGCCATAACATGTACACAATGTTGGCAACTTTTACTGGCCAATTTTCACGTTTCATTCACATACCATAAAATTATTTCCCGTGAAATTTACTTGCAAGAAATTCTCAACTGGCCCTTTTGAAATGTTCGGCAGCATAGTTCTACAAAATGATCATTTATGAATGATGACATGATATTGGTGTGATAACTGATAAAATAGTCTGGAATGTGTTTAGGGCAGAGGATTTAAATGAGCTGTGACAGCTAAATTCAATAATATGCTCTGACTAGATTTGTCAAACTGTGATGGCCATTTGATTGGTGTCGTTTTTTCTTGATTGCTGAACATATTTTATTAGATGTACCTTTCATTGTCTTACAAAATATCTTGATGCAGACTGCAGATTTTTTCAGAAGTGATAATCCAGAAGGCTTGGAAGCACGCAATGAGGTAACTGTTTGCCAGGAAAACCATTTCAAATTATGAGAATATTTTTGTGAGGTGTATAAATTTTATCAGCTGAAATCACAACAAAATTAGCATGCAATCAAAGTGATTTCTCCTGTAACTTCTTTTTCCTCAATATTATTTACTAAGGGTTTATGATCACTGTCCATTCTTGTTGTGGAGATATTAATGAGCCCTTTGCCTTGTCATTATCACTATGCTTCCATATTGATATCCTAATAAGATTTTCAATTCATAAAGTCAATTGATTTTATCGGACTTTTCCTTGTACCCCTAAGAAGACAATGATTAAAACTGGTAATTTCCTCTCTCTCTCTCTGCAAAACTTAATGTAGAAAATTTGGGCAAAGAATATGAGGATTACCATTATGATACTACACAAAAAGTGTTTTTGATATATTATTCTCTCTTAATTTGTTTAAGAAATTAGTGCTTTTGGCATAGCGTGCCCATTTGATTAATGAAAAGCTGTATACATGCTGTTTGCTTGTTTAGTGTGAGCATGGTATATATGCATGGTTTTTCCTAACCAATTTCAGACCATTTTGTTGCCACCATTGGAAATATGAAATGTAACCAACTTTGCAAACACAAGAATTGCCTGAGCATTATCTGCTTATTGGTGAAATGGCACGATTCAAAAGTCTCATATATATGACCTTACTGCTCTATGCCACAGCTGCAACCAGCTTAGCTGAAGAGTATAATATATGGGAAAAGCATAGAAGGCTTTCTTCTCAGCACTTAAAATATATTAAATGAAGGGCCTATATTGAAGAGTTTGTAGAAAAATACAACAATAACATTGAAGAATCACTGAAATTCGTCTATCACATTCAGATCTTCCCTTTCTAAGATTCCTTTTTCTTTCACAGTTAATAGATTCTTCGGAAATAATTTATGTAAACACTTTGTAACCTCTTTTAGCTTTTCTAGCCTCTAGGATCTTTTGTATAGCTGTAAATACGTTCTTCCCAATCTTCTAATTTCTAATCCTATAAATATATTATTTAAATTCTTCTAAAATCAATGGAAAATATTTAGTCCTTCCCATATGATGTGAATATGACATGGTGATTTACAAGCTGTTCATAAATGTCTATTGAAGATATCTAGGCTTCTTACAAGTTACCTTTTTTGCTGTTCTTGCAAGTTTGTGATTGATGATACCATTGGGCATTGCATTTTTCTCCTAAAACTTAACCTGATGAAAGAAATTTGTAAATTTTGAACTTCTTTTTCTGTATTTTGTTGTTTCTTATCTTAATTCATGCCCTGAATTAACCTCTTTCCTTGCACATAGTTTTAATATATCACCTGCAACTAGGTAGCAGCTCTTGCAATGGAAGATATGATATCTTGGATGCAAGAGGGTGGGCAGGTATTTTATTTTATTGTGATAATATGCTACATATTATTTATCCTGTTCTAATGTGCATTTTATTTGCATTTAGGTAGGAATATTTGACGCCACAAACAGTACAAGGAATAGGAGGAATATGCTTATGAAAATGGCTGAAGGAAAATGCAAGGTATGATGATTTTGCAGCTAGTTGATTATAATTCTGCCAGGAACTGTGCACAAAAAGACAATTTCTGGCAATTCTTCCAATTAAGTATTTTATAGATGTAATATTTGACATGCATAACATGAAATTTGATTGTAGAGAAGATACTTGATGTTTCTCTCTCTCTCTCTCTCTCCCTCCCTCCCTCCCTTCTTGTTTTGGGTGTTGGGGGGCAGTGGCTGTGTGTGGTGGATTAAGTTTTCTGAAATGGAAGCGAGAGAAAGATTTCTTTAATGCAGACTACTATGTGAACTTCTTGTAGGAGTGGACCTCAATGCCTTCTGAGTGCAGGTGCACCACTCAACTCTGTGAAGGTCTCTTTGTTTGTTTATGGGCCTCCCTCCCTTCCTCTCCCCTTCTTGTTTTGAGTGTTGGGGGCAGCTCTGTGGTTGGTTAAGACTTCTGAAACGGTAGCAAGAGAAAGATTCCGTTAATGCAGACTATAGGTTATGTGAAGTATTCCTTTCTGTGAACCTCAATGCCTTTGAGTGCAGATGCACCACATAGCTCCATGAGTGTATTTTTTATTTTATTTTATTTTTTTAATGGCAGAATGCACAAGTTATATCTAATCTGATATCCTTGCTTGGCATCTAATCATTTATATGGCATAAAGCATAGCTGATTCTCTGTGGCCTTTAGAGACATCATCTTAGTATGTGTTACTGGATGTAATTAGAGCTTAATTCTAGGATCCTAATTTATTTAGTTTCCTAACTTTTGTATATATATATATATATATATATGTATTCACGTTTCTAATGAAATACAATATTTTTCCATATCAAATAACATGGTATCAGAGCCTTAGGGTTGCAAAATTTTTGAAGGAAAAAAAAAACAAAAAATTAGGGATTGGTGTATTAGGGTTCCATTTTTTGGAATACTTCCCTGTTTTTACCGCCTGCCCACCGCCGACAGGCAGCTCCCCGGCGTCCGACGTCAACCGCAACAGCACCCGCCTCAGTCCGCGACTCCTGCAGCCTCAGTCTGCGACTCCACCGCTCGCGACCCCGTCGCACCCGTCGCTGCAGCTGTTCGCTACTTCTCCCAGCCTCATGCAGCTGTCCGCGACCGCTCCCTACGGCCCGCATCAGTCCCCAGCTGCTTCCGGCGACTTCGTTTGGCCGGCAGTCCCCTCCGGCTTGCTTTCCTCGGTCTTTTTCGGTGATTCTAGGGTTTGGCTTGTGTCGTTCGCCTCTGGGCTTTGTTGATTTGCATTTGTGAGGGTTTATTTTGTATTATTTGCTGCCTTGTATTTCTATTTGAGAACTATGGCTGAGAAGAAATCCATAATTGTGTTAGATAGGGTGCCTGTGATGTCTAAATTCACGGACCATAAGCTAAATGGTTTGAATTATTTGGATTGGAGTAAGACCGTTTGACTTTATCTCCAGAGTATTGACAAGGATACTCATTTGACTGACGATCCTCCTACAGATGATTCAAAGCAGATGTGGCTTCGAGAGGATGCTCGCTTATTTCTGCAAATTCGGAATTCTATTGATAGCGAGGTGATTGGCTTGATCAATCACTGTGAATTTGTTAAAGAGTAGATGGATTATTTGGATTTCTTGTATTCTGGTAAAGGGAACCCCTCTCGCATGTATGGGGTATACAAGGCCTTTTACCGTGCAGAAAAACAGGATCGGTCTCTTACGAACTATTTTATGGCTTTTAAGAAGTCACGAGGAGTAACAAATGTATCTTTTTATCTCAGAGAAAATATGTCCTTGACTTATTAACTGAGGCATGAAAATTGGGGGCAAAGCCATGTAGTGCTCCAATGAATCCAAACATGCACCTTACAGATGATGGAGAACTAATTGAGGATCCTGAGAGATATAGAAGATTGGTTGGAAAGCTGAATTATCTTACAGCGACTCGTCCGAATATTGCATTTTCTTTAAGTGTTGTAAGTCAGTTTATGGCATCTCCAACAGTTCATCATTGGACAGCGTTAGAACAAATTTTGTGTTATTTGAAAGGAGCACCCGGACGTGGTATCTTGTATACAAATCATGGGCACACTCATATTGAATGTTTTTCAGATGCAAATTGGGAGGTTCCAAAGTAGATAGAAGATCCACATCAGGTTATTGCGTCTTCGTTGGAGGAAATTTGGTCTCGTGGAAGAGTAAGAAGCAGAACGTTGTGTCACGATCGAGTGCAGAGTCAGAATATAGGGTTATGACACAGTATGTGTGTGAAGTAATGTGGATATATCAGCTTCTGACTGAAATAGGCCTTAAGACTTCAGTTCCAGCAAAATTGTGGTGTAATAACCAAGCTGCCCTTTATATTGCATCCAATCCTGTATTTCATGAACGTACTAAACACATTGAAATTGACTGTCATTTTGTTCGGGAGAAAATTCAACAAGGTGTGATCTCTACGGGGTATGTGAATATTGGAGAACAATTAGGGGATATTTTCACGAAAGCTCTGAATGGGGTTCGAGTTGCTCATCTTTGTAACAAGTTGGGCATGATTAATATCTATGCTCCAACTTGAGGGGGAGTGTTACAGCATGTAATTAGAGCTTAATTCTAGGATTCTAATTTATTTAGTTTCCTAAGATAGTTTCCTAACTTTTGTGTATATATATATGTGTGTGTGTGTGTGCACGTTTCTAATGAAATACAATATTTTTCCATATCAAATAACAGTATGATTACATGTTCTTTGCTTCAGATTATCTTTTTGGAGACAATATGCATCTGTTATTATGATTACATGATTTTTGCTTCAGATTATCTTTTTGGAGACAATATGCAATGATCGGCAAATAATTGAAAGAAATATACGCCTCAAAGTTCAACAGAGCCCTGACTATGCAGAAGAGTATGACTAAACTTGTTTTCTTGTAATGCTAATCTATGGTAATTTTACATCGTGATTCATGATATTTTTTCAGGCCAGATTTTGAAGCGGGATATCACGACTTCAAACATCGACTTGATAACTATGAAAAAGTAATTTCTTGAAACATACTTCTGACTGTATTTCATAGCTCAAGTTATCTTTGGCTGATGCAATGGGCAATATTGTGTTTAATAGGTAGCATTTTCTGATTTCAGGTTTATGAACCCGTCGAAGAAGGTTCTTATATCAAAATGATTGATATGGTCAGTGGCCATGGTGGACAAATACAAGTAAAACCTCATTTTCATCATTTCTAAATTTTTTCAAATTTGTTGTCCAGTGTATTTTCTATAAAATCAAATTTGACTATCTATTACATATCTATGCAAGGCTGCTTCTCTCGTATGATCTCATTGTGCATAAAAGAACAGATGAGAAAACAATAATCTTGTACACTAACAATCTCCAATAAATCCTTGGTGGTACTAGAAAATTCCTCTCGTGCTTAGTTTATTGGTGAATACAGATCATATTATTTTATTATTATATGATTATGGATCTGCAGATAATAAATTAAACAGGTACTCATGTGATTAGTGATATAGAGAGGTCCTATGATGTAGACCAAAATTGATACTCCAATCACCACCAGAGCTTATGTATCTTTTTAAGGGAAAAAAATTGGAGAAACCTCAAAACTAGAAGGAAAAAATGTGATATATTCTACTAATTTTCTGGAAGATAGATATTCTATCTTCCTTCCCAGTTGCACAAACTTCTTTAAATGGCACTAAGTATACATAGTTGTCCACTGAATACGAATTATTTTTAATTTAGGAAAACAAGCAACCTTTATGGACTCTTCATGCAGTTTCTAAACATAATTAAAGCTAAACAAAGACTTGCATAAAACCAAGCAATGACACATTGGATTCTCTGACTCTTTATTGAGACAAGTTAATTTATTCTTTATCATTCTCTCCTCCATAGAAGAAAATCGCCATGAGAATGCTAATGACCACCTGAATCTTCTTCTCAAGATGAAATTATTAACTGGGAACATTAAATGTATGATGTATTCCCAAGTGGGTTGCCAAGTCAATTTCGTCAAGATTATCCCAAAAAGGAGAGGGGAAGAAGGAAATAACGAGAGAGAGAAGAAAAAAGGTGAAGGGAAGAAAGAGGAAAGAAATAAAGAAGAAATTGAGCAATGGGAATTTCCTTTCATCCCACACAAAAGGGACCTAAAATGTGGAGTCTAGTTTTCTACCAGTGCCTGCTTTGGACTTCATTTTATCAAAATTCCCTTTTTATGAATTTGAATTTAGATGATGTTAAGTAGTTGAGCGTTGTGTTACACCTTCCTAGTTTGTTGAGGTCCTCAATTATTGGTATTCGTCCAATCTGCTTTCAATTGGCTTATTACATTTTTTCCCTCGTGCACATATATTTCATTATTTCAAGATGACAAATTTTTAGATTGGGACAAGATAAATCTACGGTCTCAGACATCTACTCTTTAATGAAGGCCATTTGATCAACAGTCTATAGATTTTATTACTGTTAAAAAAACACGAGAGACTACTTCTATAGTTATTTGAATTTTTTTTTTCTCTCTTTTTTTTTTTTAAGGTTATGATCTATTTTTCCTTTGGTAGAAAGTTGAAACTACTGTTTGATCAATAATTTAGGAGTTCTTTGGTTCCGAATTCTTTTTTGTCATGCCTCTTCCTATTTCCTGAATATCTTGGGTTTCCCATTATTTTTCTCATTTTTCTTTCAATGGAAGACATCATTGCTGGTTGCTATCTAATTGTGAATATAATTTGTGGAACAGGTGGACAACATCAGTGGCTATCTTCCTGGTCGAATAGTATTTTTCTTGGTATGTCTTATTTCATTATGTGGTAACTCTTACCTATTGTTGGGACTTGGTTGTGTGGTTTGTTGCAACATTGTATTTATATTTATTTTTGTGTTCACGCTCTTCTGATCTCTACTTGTGTTGCTGTATTACATGGATGAATCTATATGTATACCGTGACCTTATTTTCAATGTCAACAGTGAACAGAGGTACTTTTTATCAATATTTTTGGTTCTAACCTAGAAGGGTCCATGTAAGACACATTGGTCCACCTGGTAATCTTGAAGAGAATTCCTCTTACACTGGTGATAAAAGTGCCAGAGATTATATAAAGTTAAAACGTGATTAATTACAGCTGTTCCAGAACTAGGAGCTCAACGACCCCAGGCTACTTTAGATATGTTGCTCTCTTCCCGTTACTGTTGCAATTGGCATATTTTAGGTCATTAAATTTCTCTAAATTTGTGCTTGCCTATCTACATTTTGAACTTGCATCTTATTAAATATTGTAAAAAGATCTGGGGGGAAAGGTTTTGCTCTCTAACATTCGTCTTAGGTATGAGCTAAGAAAGTATTATGTTTTTCACTTCATGCGTGCATTTATATTTTTTTTCTCTCTTTTCATGCAGCTTTAAATATATTAATAAATATATGACTTCAGATTGTGTTGCTTACCATTTGCAGGTAAATACACATCTGACGCCAAGACCAATTTTGCTTACTAGGCATGGAGAGAGCCGGGATAATGTTAGAGGCAGAATTGGTGGTGACAGTGTGTTGAGGTTCTCTGTTCTTTGTTTTCCATCATGTTAAATTTTCAACTCAATTTCCATAGACTATTTTGAGTCTCTGATTTAATTTCCACGAGTCTGTTGTTAAAATTGAAGATCCCTGTTTGGTTAATTTATTCTCATTCAGACAATGCATAAGTCCGATAGCTGTTCTTCAACATTTTTTGCTTGAAGATACTATACTGTCTCAAGTCGTCGTATTAGTAACCCGAATACTACTAAAAATATTCAAAATAAGATGCATAAGAGAGTAGACTTGACCCTCTATGCAAATTATGGTTCCGTAATGGAATTTCAAGGCTAATGGAGCCATGTTAATGCCATTTAGGTGTGGTGGAAAGTCGTTATATCTCTTCAACGACCCATCATTATATTTTTTATCTTTAGATGTCATGGAGTTCCACTAGCTTAAAACTATAATATTTTGATTATCTACTGACCAATATTTGTTCTTCTACTACTTTGAGATGACAGCTTTGATATGAACTGATTTCTTTTGTAGGCTCATAGCCCTCCATTACCTAATCTAACATGCTAATACTCTTTGACAGTGATACTGGAGAGCTTTATGCAAAGAAACTTGCTAATTTTGTTGAAAAGCGTCTGAAAAATGAAAGGGCTGCTTCTGTAAGTTTCACCAATTTTAAAACTTTGGGTTTAGAGATTGAATTACTTCGGGTTTAAAGATTAAATTAGATGTGTTATTGGATAAATGCTTCTATAAAGTTCTTCTGAATTTTAAGGTTAGAATTTTTCTTTGCCCTGCCTTCTACACAGTTTTGATTGGAATTGTCTTTGTTGTAGAAATAATCGAATGAAGTATTCTCTGAGAAAATATCTTAACTTCATAGATAGCCATATTTGTTTTGGCTAGCTGGAAATCACAAAATTATAACTTGATTAGATCTGATCCATTCTATGATGCACTGACATGGACACGTGTGTCCGACACGATACTTGTCGGATATGCTGACACGCGATTTTTAAAAAAGTACAAATACGACACGCTATCGACACGTTGATTAAATTCTTCATTTATATAGTATAAATTTAATTTTATACTTGTTATTAATTTTTTTTATATAAATCTTTTAAATATGAGTACCTATTTGTTATTTATTAATAATTTTAAGT
>CAIGRN010060574.1:0-10550 GCA_903798345.1 Fraxinus anomala
TTAGTCACAGATGACGCGTGTCAGTGGCTTGATTATATAAAGTGATTTGAAATTTTTCCGATAATTTTTTAGGAGGTGGAGGTAGGGGTGGGGTGGTGGTAGGTGGATTCATAAGGTGGAGGTATGATTTTCAATTTTTAATTTTTTGGAAATTTTTAAGTCGCTGGAGCGACCGCGAGGAACAATCGTCGGAGCAATCGCCAAAGCCGTCGTCAGAGCGGCCGTCAAAGTGATCGTCGAAGCTGATGGCCGTTTCTGGTGGAGAGGTGGAGGGAATGTGGTATAGTGGAGTGATAGGATGGGGTAGATGAGGTGGTATGGGTAGAAATAATTAATGTATATTATATTATATTTTAATATTTAATAAATTTATTTATCACTTTATTTTTGAAATATTTTAATGAATTTATTATATATGAAATGTGATATTTAAAACTAGAAGTTATGTATTCTTCTTGAATAAGAATTAAAGAGTTTGGTTTCAAGGGGACGAATTGGGCTTAACTCACAGTTTTTTGGTTGCTCCAACCGGACCCAGTTAATAACGACGGTTAAGCCACTCTAGCCGGTTTAGATAAGACCCACGAAATCAGTTGCCAGTAATCAGGTCCTATGCCAAACCCTTGGCTTGTTACACAAATAATCCGTGTGAATTTTGTTGTCCTTTTTCATTTCTAGGTGTAAATTCGAAATCTCAGGTCATGATTTGTACTACTGCAGACGCTCCTTCTGAATTATGCATTTAGCAAAAGATTGAGCTGGAATTTGGAGAACAATTTGATATGAACTAATGGCGTGCTACTCCTTTCAGAGAACTCTTTATTGTTTAACAAATAATTTTTTGGTGACTCGAAGAGCTTCTAACGAGTTGATTAGTTTCGCAAAACCACGTACCAGCTATTCTTCAAATGTGCTGTTTAAAAAGGTAAAAGTATATTTCTGACATTGACAACCATGCTCGGCTTAATTTTACATTTCCAACTCATTAAATTGTTTAATTTTTTGCAATTCAGGGTTTTGGTAGAGTGTGTTGTAGTTTGAGATCTGATTGGTGTACAGTTGCACGGAAAGTTTCTTCGTATAGTATAAGTACATCTGCTGAAAGTGCAACACTAGCTCAAGATGCAATTTTTGATTCAGCTGACCGTAGAGATGGATTAGCGAACCCCAGTTCTTCAAATGGTAGAGTTATGCTCATTGATGGAACATCAATCATTTATAGGGCATACTACAAGCTTCTTGGTATGTCAAACCATCTATGCTGAATTCATTCAAGTAATGGTTAAAGGTCTTCTATTATAAACAATGTAGTTTCACTTGTTATTTGTATGTTTCTTTTACATTATTATCAGTATGGATGTGACATTTGTAGTTTCACTTGTATTTTCCGTGAGCACTATGGTATTGTACTCCTTGCTAACATGGATCCAAAAGATTGCATAACGAGAGTTCTTGTTCTACAAGAGATTTCAGATAATGTCAACTCTTCTTACTCTTTCACTTGTTTTAAGCATCTGATTATCAACTTGTACTTTCCACGGGAAACTGTTACTTATTAATCAAGGAATATTGTTTAGAGGGTGATATTTGACTATTTTATTATTTTAACCAGTAACTGGTTTTTGATGTTATCTCTGTTGCCTCTCTGTTTCCATCCTTTATGTCCCTAGCAATTTATTCTCTTAAGGATTGATTCATTTTTTGGATTCCTGAATAGCTAAATTGCACCATGGCCACCTCTCAGATGCTGATGGAAATGGGGATTGGGTCTTAACCATTTTTACAGCCCTGTCTCTTGTAAGTTCTGATTTTTTAGATTCATGATATTTACCTTGCTCGTATATTTAACCTTTTATACTGATTTCATGGAGTGGTGTCCAAAATGTCCAAAAGTATTCTGATTACATGGTTTTTTTAGTGCCCTTTAGGACCTCTCACCTTCTCTGTCTTATGAAATGTGTGTTTCAGAGTACATATTTACCTGCAAATGATTATGCAAAATAACTGAGTAAAATGTCTTGCTAATATATGACTTTTGCTGAAGGCACTGGATATTTCGTTCCCTGAGTAGTGTTCTACTCAATCATGTAAGAATGATGTAATAGATAAATGTTGAATGTTAATGCATATAACTCAAGATGCGTTATATGCATGCAAAAGGTTTAATTTTAGAGGGTTGTTGATTTTCATTTGCTAGAAATTCTTTTTCCTCTCAAATCTGATGAGCAAAATTGAGCTTGGGGGTTATTTGGTTTATTATAAAGTTGATCCAACAGTATTGAACTCCATGAAGTATTGTCTCAAATTTGTGCTGTTTGTCTCCATGAATTCTGCTTTGTCCTTTTGGAATTTAATGCTATTCTCTGTCAGTTAATCCAGTGGCACCAGTGTCATTTAAAGTTACTCAGCTTTTAAGATTTAAAGTAACTTATATTTATGTTTTGTTGCAGATAATTGATGTCTTGGAATTCATCCCTTCACATGTGGTGGTACAAGTCTTTTTTTTTTTTTTTTCCCTTTTCCTGTGAGTCTATCTGTGTGAAAATAAATTGGACTCTTTATCATGATCACTTTCTCTCTGTCACTTACTAGTTCTTTAACAGCACACATTGGGCTTTAAACTTACAAGTTCTCTCTTTCCTATTAACTGCATTAACTTCAAAATATTTCTAATTTGATGCAAGTTATAATGATAATGTATGATTACGAGCATGCTAACACTACGTGCACACAACAAAAAAAGCGCGAATGAAAAGAACTTGTTTATATTACCTATTGTACACGAATTGCAAGGTTACAACTGTGTACCAAAAGATTGTGTTACCAGTATTTGTACAAAAGGCCGGGTGAAAAATGAAATTTAGTACATAGATCCCTTTTTTTATGAGTATATGGTTTGTTTTATCCTAAGCTAGGGCATTGCCCCTTCAGAAGGGAAAAATTCCAAAGCCAAAAGTAAGAAACAACGGGAAGATGAGTAACTAACTAATCCTTAAGTAAAATATACTCTTCAAGTCCAAAAAGTGACGAGTAAATGAAAAGAAGTACAAGAAGTGGAGTAAACCACATAGCATAGTAAGCAATGAGATATAGGGCCTCCAATAAAAGCTACTTATTTGTGGCTTATTTTGGAAGCAAGAAGTTACTTTTACTGGGAATCAAACTTGTATCAAAATTATTTCCTGGAGCATCCAGGCTCTTTGAGCCATCCAGGAAAAAAATCCTAAATTTTTCTTAAAAAGAGTACATTCTGCATCGAATTGCTTCTGCAATGAGATGACATTTAATACCCTAATACATCCTTTAGTTTTTTCCCTCCAAAACTTACACACAGCTGTAGCCAAATCAATCTTATAATCAGTCTTGTTGAAGGAATTCCCCACAAGGCTTGTTGAAGCCCTGATAATACTGCCATCGCAGTTGCTCACAGGCAGAATATAATTAATTTGTTAATTGAATAAACCAATTATCCTTGTGAGTGAACACTGGAAGAGCAGATGATTGAGATTTCAGCTGGATGTCTGAAGAATAGAATTTAAAACTCGAAATGCAATTAACGTCACTAATTGCGTTACAAGAACTAGACATGAAGTAGATAATAACCAATAGTTGGAAACAATGTAATTCTGGGGTATACTGTGAATGATTTTACCCGGAGTAATTTTTTTTTTCACCGATAATTGCATTACAAAAACTAGACATGAAATAGAAGCTTTACTCTGCAGTTTCCATTATAAATTACCATATGATGGACCTCAGCATTATGGATAATTCACTGTAGTGTAAAAAAGAAAAGAAAACTGAAGATATCATTTTTAGATTGAATGACGTAAGAAATACTGTTCAATTTTTTTTAATTAAGGATTTTCTTTGAGTAATAGTATCGTCTTGTAAAAACTCAAATAATTATGAAAAAATTACTTTTCTAATAAGAGTTCTTCTAGTTATATCTCCACTTGAAATCAACTTTATTAATTTTTTTTGCTCTTTTCATCTGCCTTTTTTTTGTTTTTTGTTTTTCACCCCCATGCACGTTGATCATCTTTATGCAACCAAACTATCATTACCACTCTCTAACGCATTCGTTTGCTTGCTCTGCAGGTGGTTTTTGACCACAATGGTAAGTTACACTTCTTGTTAAATTTTTTTTTTTCATCTCTTTCAATTCTCATCACCAATTTTTCTCCTACACTTGTTTTTGTCTGTGCTATGATTATTGTCATGCTACGCATGTAGAGAAAATTTAGTGAGAAATGGCCATTCTTAGCTTCACTGCCTATTGGCAGTTCCTTGTTCCTTGGACCGAGGGATTCAAGTTGAATGTCCTGTAGAATGTTTTCCTGTACTTCTTGATGATTGTAGCTTTAGAGCAGGAGCGTGGTGATATTCCTTGTGTTCCCCCCCTCAAATCTGTGACAGGATGGATTTTTTTATCTGAGAAGTTATTGATTATGAGGGAACTAAGAGATAGACGTTACATATTAACTTGGAATCATCCTCTGTTTGCTAACAAATAGTTGTCCTTCTAATCATCTAGTATCTAGCACATACAATGTTGATCTTTCATCTTGCTTGCTGTTCAATGAAGCATTTGGATGTTCAATTATGCTGTGGAGAAATGGACATATGGAATCCTTCATTTATGTGTGGACTTGATTACTGAAATCTTCAGAAATTACTAATTGTTTATTGAAAAGTTGAACATCGTAGAAGTTTGCAGAAGAGTGATACAATACAATCATTATGTTGTATTTCAACTGAGCATCAGACCTTAAGACTAAAGATGTCTACCAGTTGCTTATTCCCTTATTTTTTTTAATATGGGATTAAATTTTTCAGATTGAATACTTTAAGATGGACTATTATCCTTTGCCCTTCTGCCACTATCGAAGTAACTACATGAAAGATAATATGCACAACTAATTCTGCCCCCTGCAAACTCTTTTACCTCTTTAATTTGGTAAAAGAGAAGGATTGAACCAGGTCATAATTCTGTTCAAAGCCTTGTGCACGTTTCGCTCTCTTCTTCTGATTGTCGAGTTAGTTCATTTTGATCTAAACAAACTTTATTGGTATGAATTGTTTAAGTATCGTATTATGATTGCAGATGTTTATTTTAAATGCAATGGATACATTTTGGAGGAGAGACATTTTAGAAGTGCCTTTTTTTGGACAATTTTAACGGAGTATCATATTTTGATTCCAAAATGTACTTTGAGCGGAATGGGAACATCTTGTGGGGCCACATTTAGGATGAGACATATTTTAGAACTGTTAAGATTCCTTGTTTCATTGATAAGATAATGAAGTTTGTCCCTGGACAAATCACAAATATAGAAGGATGACGATATAGTGTGACTTTATCTGTTAAGTATCCGATATTATTTGCCAGGGTCTTTGTTTCTTAATATTATCAGAATCTGTTTCGTAAGTAATTTTATGCTTGAATTGTTGGAGGAAATTTAAGAGAGCACAAGATCGAGTTTTTAATGTTGTATTTGCCCACTGCATATCATCTTTGCCAATGATTCATTCTGTGCTGACTTGTCTGGACTGTGAAAAGTGCAAAAAACAAACCCAATGTTCATGTAAAATGTCTGTCAATATTCTCTTCAAACCAATGAGAGTCTGGTTTTGGCCTTTTGAGTAACATGTGGTAGATTGGTAATGTTTGCTTCTAATGTTTTTGCCCGATAGTTGAAATTAGATGGGTATGGATATGTGCACCCTTCTTCAAAGAATGTTTTGACAAAACAAAGTTTTTCCTTTCAGGAGTTCAATACGGTCAAACTTCTCTTTCATCCAATCAAAGTTTTGTTGCAAAAGGTATGCTATTTAATCCAAAGCTGTGTATGGTGTTGGACAAAACTCGATTGTATTCTTAGGACCAATAATTTGGATAAAACTAACTTCACATTCTAAACAGTTTGAAGCCTAATGAGATCAAACTCTTGCATTTTATTGAGCTTATGCACATGTAAAAAATTTGTTTCATAGATCTGTTTATGCATGTCAATATACTTCTCAAGATCCTTTGAAAATTATGAATGACTGATCATCTGCATCACACCTTGAATGGATGAATGAACTTATGGTTTTGGAGATAATATGCTGGATTGCTTGTAATTCTATTAGAATAAGTGATATCAAATACATCACTCTTCTTTTCCTTACACTGGGTGGGAAACTTTTGGAAAATTTGACCAAATGTTAAAGTGCATTTGGACTGTATTCTTAATTTTATATGGAACCTAGATACATAAAAAAATTACTTTTGGGGAGAGTACGATTCTTTATAGTAACTCTGTTATTATCCTTGTGCCTCTATTTTTTTTATTTTTGGGGTGGGGGGTGGGGCAAATCATCAACTCATCATTAGTGTGTTTTTAGGCTCCACCAAAGGAGGATGATGGGGGTTATTCCCCAACCATAATATTGTAGAGTTTTCTAGATAAATATAAACCGATATTTTTGCTTTTGTCTGTACTAATCAATCAATCTCCTAGGCAAGTAAATGACATCCATTGTAGATCTTTGTGGCCTAAAGTGTAAATAATTTTATGAATATTTAATCACCCTCTCTCATATTTTACACAGTGTGACTCATAGCTTAATACCTCTATATCTTGTACAATCTTGAATGTCTCTTATTCTTATAAAGAGGCACCATAACACTATTGTGCAATAATCTTTAAGTTTTGGCTTGCCTGAGTAGATTACCCAAATTTGTTTCTTGCTTCCCATTGTTAGTGTCGTCAAAATGCTGATCATTCTCTCTGTTTTGTTTGATGAAGTAGTACTTAACTGTGCAAAGTCTAACGATGCCAATGCCTCTTACAGCTTAAGCACATAGCACAGGCTTGCTGAAGCAAAAAGCTTATTGTAATCTAAATAAAAAACTCCTTACATAAAAAATATACTAAGAAAGAAACAACAATTTTCAGCAACTTGGTTGATTTCACCACCTATTTGAACAAAATCAGTGCCAAAATAATTCCATATTAAGATTTATAAATCGTTCCTTAATTAATTTAATTTCAGCAGCCAAAATATCAATACGACATCCAAGCTAAATCAAAATCTGGTGTGCAGATGGACTCAAAATGCCCAAAAATTTAACAAAATCTGCCTCTTGGCCTTGCACTTTTTAGCGTTGTTTGTACAACTTTGCACTTCAATACTAAAAAGGGCATCCTGGTGCGCCTCACTTTCTTTGTACATAGGAACCCCTTTCAACCGATGCGCAATATTCTACATATTGATTTGGAAGAGTCCATTTCCATCTTAGCTTCATGTATTTTCCAAATTTGTCTTTGTTGGCTATGTAAGGCAATGTCGAATCATATGGATTTTTCAGTTATGGTACTGAAAATCAAATTTCTCACACTTGTAATTTACTGAGTTGGTCACAATTAAAACGAACTTGTATTCTTTGAAATTGAAGGATAAATGCTTAAGGAATCTTATCTGGTTAAGGTTTATTGTCTGTGATGTACTGTTTTTGGCGAATAGAATCCAGAGAGCATGTTGCTCTAACAAAATGCATATGCATCACTAACTACAGTAATTATTCTTTCTATATGTATTTCATTTTTGTGCATGAAGTGTCAGAAGGAGAACTATGTTTCTGGTTAGGTCTTATAATTTCCGCATGCTAGAGCTACTACCTCATTACTTTCTCTCAGACGTATTCTTTAGGAAAATTTTTATTAGTTTGTATTGTATCTATGTTTTGTAGGTCTCTCTCCCTACCTTTCTTATCTATTCACCTAAGTAGTATGTGGGTATTTGGGTTCTCTTTTCCTTATTATATATATATATATATTAACTGTAAAGCTTGATATTGCATCTTTCTTAACTATCTTCAATCTACTCCATAGTCGCCATGCTGAAGGGAAATGGGCTAAGCTGCCGATGGTGAAGAGTGCTAAAAGACAAATTTTGAGCACTAAATTTTTGTGTCAATACTACTTGTCTGTATGTTCCTATCAATATCTGATAGACTTGATTCGATGTAATTTTTTTTAATCTAAGCAGATGTCAGTTGCTGCGATCTTTTTCCTTGTTCTCCTTTAGTTCATCTGCTCTATTTTTATTTCTGTTATTTCTTATGCCATTACACTCCTGACTTTTAATCAGGTTATTCATTTCAACTCATCTGTCCTTTGTGCATATTTTGTTAATAACTTATTGTGCAGTATTTCATATCAATATATTCTCTCTTTTATCTGTGTTAAGAGATGGAAATTTATGATTCTGGTTACTCATACCTAATAATTACATAGCAATCACTGATTGGTAATATTTCTTGTAGGCCTAAATTTTCGTCACACCCTTTACCCTTCATACAAAAGCAATCGGCCTCCCACACCAGATACCATTATTCAGGGACTTCAGTACTTGAAAGCATCCATCAAGGCAATGTCTATTAAAGTGATTGAGGTAAGAGTCATAAACAATTGGTTTATGTTTGATTTAATGTGGTTGCAAGGTCTTAGGATTTATTTGTCCATTTTAAAGTAGGTGCCAGGCGTCGAAGCTGATGATGTAATTGGGACCTTGGCTGTTAGGAGTGTGAATGCAGGATTCAAGGTACTTTCATCTGTCATCAGCTTATATTGTAGATGACAATCTCAGTAACAGACATATTTTGGCTCTAAGTTTTGTGATAAGGAAAAGCCTATTTGTGGGCTGTACTTTCCTATTTTAAATGGTGGCAAAAATTTGAATATGCTTGTGTGACTGGGTCCACGTATCTTTCTAAAAAATCTTTTGGTATATTGATTTGATTCTGTTTGCAGTGTGAATTGAGAGGCACGGCCTTTATTTGAAGCTTATTTAGCTCTGATTTTTTGGCCTCCTATGCTCGTATAAGATATGCTATATGACCTGATCTTCGTTTTTATAATCTGTTTTAACTGCTTGTAATGTGAGAAAAAGGATGAAGAAAAAATTACTTTCATACATCGTGTGTGGAATCCACTGACGGTACAAACTACTTGCTTGAAACTGCTACTTTCTTTCATATTGTTACATTTGTGGATGTAATATTGATGGGGAGGATGGGGAGCTTACCGATTTAAGGGATGATGACGACTTACCCAAATACTTGGATGTCGACTATCTGGAGAATGAGAGAAGTATAGGGGGGGTTTGATGATGTTAGAAATCTATTGTTTAGAATGGGAACTTGGTTTTATCAATGTTTAGGATAAAAGATCTGCACTCACTCATAGATTCATAGTGGATTATTTGGGGGTATGTACTTTTTTTTCTAAGTGTTCTTGTACATGTTTTGCTCTGTATTGGTGCAGGTGCGAGTTGTCTCCCCAGACAAAGATTTTTTTCAGATTCTGTCTCCTTCATTGCGTCTATTAAGGATTGCTCCTCGGGGACTCGAGTTAGTAATTTCTTTTGATTTAATTTAACGATTTATGTTATTAAACTAGGCGCAGTTCTAACGGTATACTTTTCAAGACGTCATTGATGGATCTTTGAATGTCTTTGATCTTTCTTTTTGTTTTTCAAAAAATCCAAAGTTGTATGACCTTAGAAAATAAAGAATGATTATACCGTCTTAGTTGACGACACTTCATTATTGGTGACACTAAATTAGATGAATTGAGAAAGTCATTTCAGAGAATGGGATTCAATGATAGAACTGATTACCATGAAATGCAACTCTAGTTAGAGCAGTAAAAATCAGGCATCGGTGTATCTGTGAAATCTATATAGGAGCTCTACATTTGAAAACCAACCAGAAGTGGTATAAGAAACTTGCCTCAATGTTCTTGATGTACATGTCCATAATCTTTTGTTAAGTCCATAATCTTTTGTTAAACTGGTGACTAGTTCTCTTGGAACTCGCAAAATATCTGACTTCATTGTCTATAGTCCATGCACTTTAATATATCCTGCCATATATACACAGTGGTGCGACTCGTTTTACATTTCAAAATTCAAAAGAAAATCCACCTCCCCCCTCCAACAAAGACACATCTTCCATAAAGATGCCCAACCCATGTTCCAATCATATATGGGGGTAATATGGCTTTGATTCTGCTGGTTGTTAGTTTTTAAAGCATTTTTTGACACATTCCTAAGCACAAAAACATTTGCCGGGGTGATAATCACTGAAGCCTAGTGCTGAAGAATGGAAAAAGCGCAATTTAAAAAGGTTAAGGCTTTCTGAGTCCTTTTTTTAAGTAAAATCTAAACCACTAATTTTGTCATGTGGTGTTGACGTTTTAGCTGATGAGATTGGATTAGTGTATGAAATAATATAAAATATTAATCATAAATTACTTGAGCTCTGATTCCCGAGAGTGATGTTTACCAAAANATCACTGAAGCCTAGTGCTGAAGAATGGAAAAAGCGCAATTTAAAAAGGTTAAGGCTTTCTGAGTCCTTTTTTTAAGTAAAATCTAAACCACTAATTTTGTCATGTGGTGTTGACGTTTTAGCTGATGAGATTGGATTAGTGTATGAAATAATATAAAATATTAATCATAAATTACTTGAGCTCTGATTCCCGAGAGTGATGTTTACC
>CAIGRN010060599.1:0-27056 GCA_903798345.1 Fraxinus anomala
TTTAAGACTCATGATGTAATTTTCCATTTACTTTTTATTTTGTGTTCTTATTTAAAAAGGTTGCAGATTTATCATTTTACATGAATTTAACGGCCAAAATGGACGGGAGGACAAGTTTTGCTATATTTTCAAAAGGTTGAGGATGTTTGATGCTAAAAAGGTTGATAGTAGATTAATAACAATTTGCAAAGATTATGACGGAAAAAATACATATTTCCCTCTAATTTATTACATTCGTATTTTTTTTTTTATAAATGTTACGCCTCGTCCTAGAAGACTAAATCATATGGTAGCCAGCTATACAAATACAAAACAAGAAGCCACATAAGATTCACACTGCATGTTGCCTCGCTCTTTCCACGCTCTCTTCGAAATGATTAGGTAGCTCGGCGCACACACACACACACACACACACACACACACACATATATATATATATATATATATATATATATATATTATTTTTTTTTATTTTTTATTTTTTTTTTAAATTACCCCCATTCTGACCATATTTTTACATTCCCCCAGTACATGTGAAAAGACAACCTTTTTCACATGATTCATGCTCCATGCCAAAATGATGTTTGAAACTCACAATCAATCATATCGTCTTTCCTCAAAGGGCAAAATTGCCAGAGTTTTATATAAATTCTCAACTTCCATCTTTATATAATGTTTATAAAAGCTAGCTGGTATAAAGTCATTGGAGACACCAAATTTTCACATGCCTCGTCATACTAATCATACTTGTGGACAATCGATCATGGTCTATTGAGTCACACAACTAGTTAATTAGACGTCTCTTCGAACAAATTCTTCTATTTGCCTTGCATGTTAGATCTACACATCGTTGAATATGATTGAACAATATTTTAATACAATCCTTGGTAGCAAACATGCTAACATAGTATTAGCAACGATCTTCTCCGGAGTATATGCTTCAATGAGAATTGCAAAGTAGATTGGATGATGCAGTTAGCCATCATTGTTTGAATGCACCGTTGTTCAACACAGATAGGAAACAAAAAAGGTTAAAAAATTTAAGCCATCTACATAGCCTCAAGATAAAGCAATAGCACCTTCTTTGGGTGACCTTTTTCTTAGAGGACCGTGAAAAAGCCAGAATCTACACGCCTCATTGTAGATTGGAGGACCCTTTATTTTGGGTGTCATAAAAAGTAAAAAAAATAAAAATGAAAATAAAATAAAAAGAATAATCACCTTTTAGCAGTGCTATGTGCGAATTTGTCGCTCGTAAAAAGATGAATGTTACCTTAGTAAAACTCGCAAAGAGTTCCTCGACTCTTTATGTATCATTCTTGTTTATTCTTTGCAAGTTTTCAAAGTAAATTTTGCACCGTAATTCGTATTCTAAAAGGGTAGAAATCATTTTTTTTCACCAACACCGACTCACACAAGTGTGATTTGATAAATAGTCTGATTTAAAACCACATCAAACAATACAAAAACATAAGGTATGTTTGATGAATATTATTGAGAAAAGAATTTATTTTAAATAGTGATATGATAAAAAATATACAGTTAAAAAGTAAGGGAAAAATTATTGATGTGATGAAAAATATTATTTTATTTAAAATTGTGTGGTTAAAATTGAATTTTGAAAGAATATATTTTAAAAGAATTTGTGTCACACAAAGTAATAGTTAAACTTTTGAAATATATAACCAGACAAGAGGTACATTCATATCCTCCTGAATTAATAATGTCAATACAAGTGTAAACCACAGGCTGGCATTTCATTTCATACACCTTTTCCACTGTTACAAATACATTGTCAAAATATCATTCATTAAACTTTAACACAAGCCATGTTCTTCAACATTAGAAATCATGTGTATGAACCCAACTTCAGATTTCAATTCTCTATTTCAGTGTAAAAACACAAAGCCAACTAAACTGCAAATTCCCAATTCACACATTTAAATATCTGCTACTTCTTTATATTCAAGACTCAAGAAATTCCTTTTCAGCAAAGTTCTGAGTTTCAAGGAAGAATTTTCTTTATTAATGTATTCTGAGGTGAATTCAAGCTTTAAAATTCCCTGTGAATGATGTTTGTGAATTCTGACTTTTCAAATGCTTCTGGTACAGTTTTTGTGTTTTACTCACTGCAAAATGAATTTATAGTTGGATTTTCACTGCAGAACTAAATGGGAAATACTCGATTTCTTCCCGTCTACATAACCATATGTGTTTTAGCTTTCGCTATATCGAAGATTGTTATAGCAGTCCTATGTTATCGTCGATGGAAAAGAAAGCAAATGGCCGTTCAAAACAGTTTTACAGGTATAGTTTTGGATGTTTAGAGTCTAATTTAAGCTTTTTCTTGTGTCTCATCTACTGTTTATGTCTAACAATGTGTTAGAATCTTCTGATGTTTAAACAATACAGGTGGGAAACTAGTAATGTTTAAATCACCAAAGACAAGATCTTTGAAGTCAAATACTTTTTTGAGGAAGATGATGAAACTTAGCAACAAGGATATTATAGGATCAGGAGGCTACGGGACAGTTTACAAGCTGACAGTAGATGAATCAATGTCTTTTGCGGTTAAAAGATTAAGCAGAGCAAATCAGGAGCAAGACCGCGGTTTTGAGAGAGAATTGGAGGCGATGGGGGACATAAAGCATAGAAATATAGTTACTCTTCATGGATACTACACTGCTTCTGATTACAATCTTCTTATCTATGAGCTAATGCCTAATGGCAGTCTTGACTCGCTACTACATGGTATGCGTTCACAGCATATTTGGTACGATAGACATGATTAAAGAAGAGAAACGTGAAATTTTATGTCATTAGTTATGTCAAGTCCAGCGTACAAAACATGCCATCAATTTTTACCTATATTAATCACTTGCTAAATTTAGAGGAACATGCTAAATCTCCCATTGTTAGTATTAGTCGAATTTTTTTAAAAGGTTTGCGTTTACATTACTTATCAATTAACTTCTGAAATACTAAAAAAGAGTACCTAATATTCAGCCAGTTTTAAGAGGAAATCTTTATAAACATTCAGGTTTCTATTAATTGATGATCACAATATCCTGTTATGCAGGAAAGTCTCTAAACAGGATGGTTCTAGATTGGCCTTCAAGATACAAAATAGCAGTTGGAGCTGCAAGAGGGATATCCTACCTCCACCATGATTGCATCCCTCACATAATACACAGAGATATTAAGTCGAGCAATATATTGTTGGATCAAAACTTGGAGGCTCGAGTATCTGATTTCGGATTAGCTACTTTAATGGAACCAGATAAAACTCATGTTTCAACTTTAGTTGCTGGAACTTTTGGATATTTGGCTCCTGGTATACTAGTTAGAACAATAAGATACTTATACTTTTTGATGTTGTTTATGAACTTACCTAATTATTTTATGATTTCTACAGAGTATTTTGATACTGGGAAAGCGACAGTAAAAGGAGATGTCTATAGCTTTGGCGTTGTGTTACTTGAGCTACTAACAGGGAAAAAACCAACAGATGAAGCATTTATTGAGGAGGGAACTAAGCTTGTGACCTGGGTAACTCTTACAGATGAACTGTTTTGCATTCTAATTAGATACAACACCCTTATTAATCAAGAAAGTTATCAATCAATCAAGAAAGTTAAGATTATGTTTCAACAAATAAGATTTCAACATTTAGGTCCGAGCACAATAGAAGATTTCAGCAGCATAACTTAATTGCTAGAATGACGACTTGCTATTTTCTTCATAATTTGATTCAGAACTGCACTTTTATATGTTGTTGCAGGTGAAGACAGTCATCCAAGAAAAGCAAGAAGAGCATGTACTAGACAGAAGTTTTGAAGATTTCTCGGTTGATGAAGTTAATCGTGTATTCAATATAGCACTAATGTGCCTTGAGACAGAGCCACACAAAAGACCTACTATGGCAGAGGTTCTCAAGATGCTAGAGGAGATAAAAGCGGACGGATTTGTATCGGGAATGTAAACTACATTTGAACTTCTTCACAAATATGCAGAATATACGTATTGATAAAACCAATAAATACTCTTTTCTTTCTACCATTATATGCACATCAAAACTCAACTACTCAACATTACAAAATTCAACTAATGGATACTGACCGAAAACAAACTTAGAAACTCAAAAACAACAGAAATTTCAGCCCGTCAGGCCTTTAATCACATAAGAGCCACTGCCAAACCATTAGCAACTGAAGATTTCAATGAAGGTGAAACTGGATTTCCTCCAAGAATTAGATCGAAGAGTGCAGATGTAACATTTGGTGATCAATTGTAGCATCAACTGAAGAAGGCAACCCATCAGATGATACACAAACCTGTAAGTGCAAATGACAGCCATTTAGGTTAGACGAGAAGGGGACAATGGGAAAGAGAATAACTTCCATTCAACCATCGGGGAAGGAAAAAGCAATGTCTATCAAATGGACAAACACATGAAGATTACCATACAGGAAGATTTATTTCATACTCACTAGCATTTTGGTCGGGTCCAGCCAAGTCAAAAACATGGAAGTTCCTTTCTTAAGGGAACGCCCCTGAAAGATGCTACGGAATGTGGAAAGAGCATGCCATCAACTGGAGTGGGTGAGTTGATTCATGGGGAGACAGCTTCATCTAAGGCGTCCCAAAATGTTTTACCATCAACATCTCTCACCAGAATAATATGGAGTGATTTCTCTCTAGGAGCTTATCAACATCGGGAATTGTTACTTTAATTATTGACTTTGATTTATATTAAAAACTGAATTTTAATATTTACCAAACAGGGGATTAATTTATTTCATAAAAAACTAGTTGGACATGGAAATAATTTATTCAAAAGAGAAAAAAGTAAAACTTATCGACAAACAATAAAAAAAGTTCTTCTATTCTTGTATCGACGAAATTCATATTTGCTATAGCCAAAGCACTTTAGAAGTATGTATGGGAGATACTCTTTCTTACAATATTTGTCCCCAAACTTTATGAAATGTTAAAAATCTATAAGAAAGTTCTTTTATTCTTGTATCGATGAAATTTATATTTGCTATAGCCAAAGCACTTTCGAAGTACGTATGTATACTTCATTGGGAGATACTCTTTCTTACAATATTTGTCCCCAAGCTTTATGAAATGTTAAAAATCTACCATCAACATCTTTTAGCATAATATATCCACAACCTTCCAATTATGTTGCAAATCTCATCTTTTCCTCCCTTTCGGCCATTAAATAATATATTTGACCTCATCTTTAAATAAACAAAAATAAAACAAAGCAATAGAACGAAAAATGGAAAAAATTGCAAAGGGAGTTCTATAAATTTTAAATCGTACAAATAAATCCCACTTCAATTAAATACACAAAACACAAAAAACTGAGAAAAAATAAACATTTCATCTTCCTCTACTAAGCTAAACTATCCATCCACCCAATCTCCACCGCAACCAAACATGACCTCTACAAATGCAATCACACAGGAGACCGCTACTATCTTAGAGAAATTAATTCGAAAACAAAATTAAATATATTTTTTTTTCAAACCATCCTACCACCTACCTAGAGATTTAATTTCGAGAATCCTAAATCCCCCCCCTTTTTTTTTTTTTTTTGCGATTTGATTCTTGCAAAAGGATGGTGGAGGGCTAATGAATTATCCACTGTTACTGATGGTTCTATTGCGGTGGGTTGCGGGTGAGTTTGAAGGAAAATACATTTTTTTATTATATATATATATTTTTTTTGAATTAATTTTTTTAAGGTCATTGATATTGTCGTCGTCGATATCATAATTGCACTTGTGGAGGTTGTGTGTGGCTGTGGGTGGGGGTTGGGATGGGGTGAGTTGGTTAGTGAGCTTGGCTGAGGAAGATAAAATGTTTATTTTTTCAATTTTTCTATGTTAATATGTATTTACTTACTTTAAGTGGATTTATTCGTACTTTTTAAAAAGTTACGGGACTTCATTTACATTTTTTCTTATTTTTTGTTGTTTTATTACTTTATTTTATTTAGTTGAAAAGGAGTGCAAATCATTATTTAATTTCTAAATGTAAGGAATGAAAAGTTTTGCTACGTAACTAAAATGTTGGAATGGAATATCCTTAAAACGATTGTGAGTATGTTTGTTACATTTCATAAAGGTTGAGGACGAAAAGTGCAATATTCCCTTATATATTTGATAAATACTAGTGTTCTAAAATGTTAACATATGCTTCGTATATACTTGATGCTTTTTCGAAACGTCTTGCATATAGGGTATGCAAGTGATAATACGGTCAACTCATTTCGTTGACCGCATATGCACGCTTAAACCCCAGAATGGGCACACATTTATGTTAAAAATTGTATCAAAATTAGCCTAGCAAATTCGAGTCCATTTTTATAACTTAAAAATTGAGCCCAACAAGTATCAAATTAACCCAAATCATCCAAACACATAAATTATATGCAGCAATCTATAGGGTTTTCATGTTTTTAAAAAATACAAAATCATAACAAATTTTTTGTAGAGTTTGCAAATTATTATTTAATTGCTAAATGTAAGGAATGAAAAGTTTTTCTACATAACTGAAATGTTGGGATGGATTATGTTTAAAAAAGATTGTGAGTATATTTGTTACATTTCATAAAGGTTGACGATGAAAAGTGCAATATTCCCTTTCAAATTTGATACTAATTTTCTAAAATGCGCACATTTGTTTTGCATATGCTTGATGCTTTTTCGAAACGTCTTGCATATAGAGTAAGCACGTGATAATACGGTCAACTCATTTCGTTGACTGTATATGCACGCTTAAACCCTAAAATGTGCACGTATTTGTGCTAAAAATTGTATCAAAATTAGCCTAACAAAGTCGAGTCCATTTTTATAACATAAAAATGGTGAATTGAGCCAAACAAATATCAAATTAACTCAAATCATCCAAACACATGAATTATATATAGCAATCTATAGGATTTCGACGTTTAAAAAAAATAAAAAATCATAAAAAAAAAAATTTCGTAGAGTTGCAAACTATCTACGTCGAGTCCGAGCCTCCTTTGATTTTTCTCTAGTTTTACTAACAAGTGATGTTAATAATGAACAATCTTATATTATTGATGATTGTAATGATGAGAAGAATGTTAATAATGAGATCCTATAATGTATAAAAGGTATTAAAAATTTTTGAGTTGAAATAAGGGTGTCCGATGAAAATGATTTCACATACACGTAAGATGAGTTGGATGAAGAGGAGTTTGAGTTGGAATCCGATAAAAAGTTAAAAATATTTAAAAAATTTTAATTCAATGTTTGTGTCTAATCTAATTGCAGGAATTAATTACCAAATAATTATTGTATTTATGATATTGAGCATTATAATTTTATTAAAAATTTGAATAATATGTATAAAGTTTAAGTCCCTGTTTGGTAGAGATTAAAATCATATTTGTTTTTGTAGATTTTAATAAAAATTGATGAAACGTGTGGTTGAAATATTGTGGATCTAATGAATTATGTGGTTGAAATTAATTGTTGACGTTGACTTAAAATTTTAATCTAAACCAAAGAAGAGTTAAGTAATTGTAGTATTTATGATTTTGAGTAATATGTATATATAATTTAGAAGAATATGTATAATGTTTAAAGAATACATTATTTAATATAATTATTAGTTTAGAATATTTAAAATAATATTAAAAATCGGAAAACGCATATGTATATGCTTTGCATAAGCACGCATATTCTTGTAATGCTTGATGCTCGATCGAAATACATTGTCACATATTACGCATTTTTGAACCTTGATAATACTGGATATTTGTGCTGCTAAACTTAGCCTATGCTTGGTCCCCATTTTTTCAAAAACTCATTTTTAACTACATATTCTTTCGTAAAATAATTTTACACGTAAATCGAAAAAATTCTCATTTTTCAACTGCATGTTTTTCAAAATCACTATTTCATAATAAATTTTCCTACAATAATGAGGTTCAAACAAAGGGCTTAACTAGTCTTTAATATAAAATATCGATCTACCTTGCATTATTGCGTGATCATGTATATTACTATTTTAATTACATTATTTTAAAACTTGTACTATTGATAACTTGCACGGCGTAGCCTATAATTGGCATATTATATTCAACATTGATTTGTGTGAAGTTTGAATAATAAGTAACTTTATTATAGTAACACTTATGAGTGTCGGTCCATATTTTCAAATTAAAATCACGCATGTGACATGTTTTATTAAAAAACAAAATGAAAAGTACAAACTTTGGAGGGGGATTTGATTTGATCCTTCGAAAAAGGGAACAAAAGTAGTACTCACCCTTTCCAAATATACGGAATATAAAAAGGTTGAGAAATAAGACAAACTTATATGATTATATCTTGTGTGACTTTATTTTGGTCCAAGATTTCGTGTGTCACGTGATGTAAAAATTCTCGTCGAATCAAATTCATTGATCGAGAGAGGGTGTTCAAAGTTCAAACTGATTTAATCCAACAGTAAAACCATCAAACTCATCGATACTCCCATGCACATATGAATGCTATCTTTGTTCTTGCTGTCTCGACCCTTGCTTGGCTGAAGTTCGATGGTGAATCCACATTTTTTGTGTAATCTTCAAGACCCATGTGATCAATATCGCCTCGAATGTTACTTTTTTCTTGCCATCATTTTACTTTTATAGTTGATGTTATTGCAATTTTTATGCATTTCGCCACTTCACTAAAAACTCCCGATGTTCGTTTGTCCTCCAAGTAAGTAGTTTTTACTTTTTACAATTTCTTGAGTCGAGCCATCAAATTTGACTACTGATAAAAAAATATTTTCTTATATTACTCGATCATATTTGGCCGAATACGTCAAACATACTATTAACATTTCATTGACAAACTAATTGTATGTATAGTGGTGGAGTTAGACGTTTTTCATTGTGGGGGTCGAAAAATAAGTTACAATTTTTTTTCCCAAACAACGCAACATTAATGAAAGTAATCCAACACATTACTGCAAACAATACCTACACATTTTCATATTTTGAAAGCGTCGTATAACTAAAATCGTTATCAATACTATCAAACAAATCATCCTCAATATAGACAATTAGATTATCATTCAATCGTCGAATCTCCAATCCAATTGTGTGATTCAAATTGTGGGTTGAGGGCTTGCATGTGTCGATAGCGGTTGCAAGTGAAAAATAAATAAATTTCAAAAATTTCTATAGGGTCAGCTGATCCCACTGGCCAACGTAAATCCGGCCATGTGTGTGCAAATAATTTCCTCTAAATTAGAAGCTACGTGTGATCTAGCATTATTACGGTTGCTTAAGATAAGATCTAAAATAATGAAAGTCAACTAATCTAATTAATATGAGTTTTTATTTTATTAAAACGTGACATTAATGGAGTTTTCATTCCATTAAAACGCGACAGCTGATAGTTAGTGATTGGGGAAAAGGGAGCATTTATTGAAACTGACATATTAATTATTAATCAGAATTAAAAAATTCATGAATTATTATGACTGGACATTGAATTTCCACTCAATGAATTAATTAAATATCTAAATCATTTTTTTCCCAGGTCCATATCTAGCCCTATTTTCTAACACTCATTTTTGGGAAGAGTTCACATAGAGGTGACAATCGAGCCGAGCGATTCGTCGACTCGTAAAAAATGAGCCACAAGCGCTCGGACTCATCAAAAAGACGAACCCAAGACCGAGCCTAGCAGGCTAGCTCGCTAGGCCAGCCGAGCCTGCTCAGCTCGTTTTTGACGAGCGGCTCGTCAATTTTTTTTTAAGGTCTAGGTATAGTTAATTTTTTTTTTTTTTTAGGCTCTTGAACCACGAGCTCGTGGGCCAAGCTCACGAGTAACGAGCCCAAGCTTGGCTCGTTGAGCTCGTGCTTATACGGGTCGAGCCGATTGACATCACTAAGTTTACAAGTCAGGCATTAGGTCACAATTTATTTGTAGGTCACGAATCACAAATTTTATGTCACAAATTATCTTACAGTCACAATTCAAAAATTTTATAGGTCACAATTTATTTGACAGTCACAAATTATTAGTCACATATTAACAATTTTTTAGGTCACACATTATTTTTTGTCACAAATTATCAAATTTTAGATCACATTTTAATAGTTAGTCACAATTAACCAAATAATTGGTCACATACACCAAAACACTCCATCACAGATCTCGATCCACCGCCAATATTTGGTCATAAATAAACCAAATAATTAGTCACGACACTATCCTGTTTCCGCCACAGCACCACAACATCGCCACCAACAAAGCCACCATCACTAGATCCAATACACTCCCAACAAAAATCATCGCAACCACCCTTGCTATCGTCCCCATCACCGTCGCTACCACCATCATTTTTGCAACATCACCACACCGCACCAGCAACACCATCGCATATGCCACCAGTCACCACCCAACTACTGGTCAACACCGCTACACAACCACAACCACCACCGCACATAGCACCCCAACCACACAACCGCGCCCAATCATCAAACACAGCACCATCGAACCTAACCACCGCACCGCACACCACCACTGCACATCACCACCGCACCACAGTACATCACCACCGCACTGTACCCAACCATCGTACACCACAACCACCAACCACATTGCATCGCAATCGCAAAACCACCGCCGCACCATCTGAACCCATCGTTATCTGAACTCGCCGAATCTAACCAGAGCCACCACTGCTATGTCGTGTTGCCGGAGATGACACTATCACTCTCAAAGCTTTGAACACGGGGATGGCGGTGGCAAACTCAAATCGTGCTACGTCAATGCCTTCAGATCAACACCGTTCTCAAATCGACGAGCGACGAATTATGGTGAGCGTGGTGGCAGCGTAGTGACTGTGGACAGTGGGAAGCGTAGAGAGAGATGGGAAACGAAGAGAGATGGTGAGGTATGGTTTAGAGAGAAAATAGGTTAGGAAATAATTAGGGTTTGGGAAGGGTATATGTATAATATATCTGATTTTTGTATAAAAATGCTTCAAATCGGATTTTTGAATTTGTAAACTTAAATGCCTAGTTTTATGTAATTTCCTCCACATTTTTACTTAAATTCTTTTTCAATAATACATTTTATGGGACACAGAATTTTTTTCAACTTTTAAATTACATATTTCATCAACTTTTATTAAGATTTACTAAAAACCTGAGTTTTAATTAAACCAAATAGGTGCCACACGTATTTAATTTTTGATTATTTCACCTCTCAACATTTGCATGGAAGGATTGATTGGGTTGCACCACAGGTGGGTAAATTATGATGAATACGTGCTACTTTTTCGGGAAGGGGCTAGATTTATTTGAATTGGGGTTGTGGTTAGGTATCATCTTAGAGTGGCGGTGGAGTGTAGGCAGATCGAAACGTAACCTGATTGGGGATAGATGATGCTAATGCTAGTGTAATACAATCTAGTCTAGTTTTTACACGTGAAGGAATCCAACACTTGAACGGTTTGTGTGGAAAAAAAACTATCTTTGAACCATCCAAAGTTTGCAACATGATTTCGAGCAAGCTGTCACGCGCAATTATTGCTTGATATTGAGTTATTACTTCGAAATGTAAGAGCTCTCTCATGTTGCTTCACCCCTAGAGAGAAAAATAGAGTGACTCGTCATCTTGTGATGCATGACGGAAACGTGAATGATAAAAGAAGGGTCTTTTTCATAACACACGAACGGGTATTGATCGAATTTCTTTCAAATGAACGTGAGAAATACTAAAACCCACCAGACTACGAAAAATTAAAATATTATTATTAAAAAAAGGCTGTAGGATTTTCAAACCCTTAACATATATTTTAAGCGTCCAAGTGATATCCTAATTCAGTAGATAGATTCGAATAGAATTAGAAAACTATAAAAATGACGAAAATATACTTAAATTAACTCAAAATAGAAAAACATAAAAACGGACCCTAGAATTTGACCTCAAAAGTTAGATAATATAAGCTAAAGGCCATTATTTGACACCTAAGCTGAAAGTTACGCTCGTTTTTGTAAGCCCTTCTTATTTCTCTTATTTTCAACTGATTTATGATTTTTCTTCTAAATGTCTGCACCATCTTGCATTCTATGTTTTTGGTAATGATGTCGGATTCCACATTTATCTTGCCTAAAGTTTGCCTTTCATGAAAATAATAAAGAATACAATAAGAAGGGTTCGTTTGATTGAAGTCAAGTGACCCATCTAGAAAAGGTTGACAATTGGCAAGTGATACTCAGGCAGCAGACCCTAGAATTACGATAACTTTTTATAAGACCTCAAAACTTACAAAAGCATGTGATTGCTGGATTTTGCATGTGACGAGTCTCTATTTATATCACCCAATTCTTGAAGGTTGCTCATTCATTTTCCATCACTTCTTGTTCATCCCCAAGGTCATTACTACCCTTTTCTATTACAATCCGAAAGTATCCTGTCGTTGTCCTTTCTTTTGCCACTCTTTACAAAATTGCAAAAGGATAAAAAGACTGGTACGTGTTAACGAAAAATGTGGTCTTTTTTTATCCACTCAGTTTTTGCTACTTTGCACCGCACAACTTCAGCTTGCACGTCTCTTCTCTCCCAGAAGAGGATAGCTTCTTAATTCAATACTCCATTTACATTCTTTTGAAGTTCGTCCATTGATTTTTTCTGTCAAAGGTTCGGACTTTATTACTTATAGTGAGTTTTTACGAGGTGGGCATGAGAAAAGTGAAATATTAACCAAGTTTTCGAGGTGGGTTTTTGATTGGAGGGAAAATCTTGGTGGCTTTGCAATTTGAGAGGATGATGTCAATGACATGCCATAATCTTGAGTTTGCAAGAAGAGGGCTTGAATTTTTAGCTTATGGGTCCTCTTCCAATGCCTCTCTTGAGCGAATCTCTGTAAAAGATTGTGCAAAAGGTATGATTAGGACTGTCAATGGAGGCTATAAGGGTCGGAAATTGTGGTGTTGCCGGCGCGACATTGGCCCGTGCCGCGTGTTTTCGACAAATACTCCTGAAACTTTGCTCAATGGTACATCTTCTTTGATTTGCTCAACATGTTATTCTTAACTGAATTTGTTCAATTACTTGGATTAACATTTCAAAGCTTGAATCTTGGATGTTGTAATAGTTTTGATGCCATTGTAGGGGTTGCAGCCCGTCCTCCACGGGTTCTGGATTTGAATCACGAGTCGAGAAAGCCGGCTTCACTGAATAATTTGCTTGAAGTGGTTGCTGAAGACCTCCAAACACTGAATAAAAATCTTCAGTCAGTGAGTTTCTTGAACGCCTTGTTCTGTACTTTTGCCTGTCTAGATATTAGTATGAGTAAATTGTTATTGCTGTTTGTTCTTTTCTTAAGAGTGGAGAGGGGGGAAAATATTGATGCATAGGCTGTTGTTAAATTTTACAGCAAAGAAAGGGACTGTAAATCTTTTTAGATGACACGGAATTGGGCATAGGGCATTGGAATCGGAATTCCTGCTTCAAGAGAGAATATTCATAATTCTTATCCTGAGGCTTCAATTCCGTGATATCAGATATCTTGATAGTGTTTATTAAGTTCAATCATCTACTATAAGAATGCTTCCAGGATAATCATTTGTGATGATGCATTCATCATGTGGTCAATGACTGTGTTGGCTGATGGTGGCATATTGTACTTTGTAGCGAACTAGTGCTCTGTTGGCAACACGGCTTTCTTTCAGCTGCGTTAGTGAGGAAACTTAGTCAATTGTTTATTGGCAGCACTATTTAAGATTATAGACCGTACCATATTGTAAGGATCAAGTTCTGATTTCTTATTCAGTTGAAAATCTTAGCGCAAAAATAAGTGTAAAACCAACTTCCACACAACTTTTTCATTAAGGTACTACAGTTACAAGACAATTTCCATGTAGATAATGCTAAAATATTATGAAAGCGGCGTGAAAGTGAATCTTTGAGAGATTTCGATATCGTCATCACTTATTTTGTTCCGCATGATAAAATTTGTCGATAGAACCATTTTGATGTATGTCAACCAACCAATTTTGCAGTAGTTTGTTCTGTGTTTAGTCTGGAGAAAATTCTTTCTTATCATGGTTTCTCATTCTTGATTTGTATTTTTAATTTCCCTACTATTTCTTTATTCTTCGATTTTGGGTCTTCCCTTGAATTTTTGTAATTTCCTACCTATTCGTTGACGTAAAAGGATAAGGGAAATGTTCTTCTTGCCTCATGTTCTTATTTATTCAGTTCATATAGTATGTGATAGTAATAAGCGCTGATCTTCTGTTAATCACTCGGTTATCTACACAATTTTGATCTGACAAATTGTGCATCTGAATATATTCGAGTTTTTGGTACAGAATTTCCAGTTTGATGTCCACTTTTGATCTTCTGTATCTGACAAGAAAACTATTAGATTGTTGGTGCAGAAAATCCAGTTCTGATGTCTGCGGCTGAGCAAATCTTTGGAGCTGGTGGCAAGAGGATGAGACCTGCTTTAGTTTTCTTAGTGTCTAGAGCAACCGCAGAGATCATTGGCTTGAAGTAAGTATACTATCTGATCTTTCGTTTGCGATTTTGCAGTATTCTCTAGTCAAATTAAGTCACTTATATTTGTAGTGTCCTTTAATGGTTCAGGGAGCTCACGAAAGAACATAGACGTTTAGCTGAGATTATTGAGATGATCCACACTGCGAGTTTGATACACGATGATGTATTAGATGAAAGTGACATGCGGAGAGGTAAGGAAACTGTCCATCAATTATATGGCACGAGAGTGGCTGTGCTGGCTGGGGATTTTATGTTCGCTCAGTCATCGTGGTACCTAGCCAATCTTGAAAATCTTGAAGTCATAAAGCTTATCAGCCAGGTAAACTGGTCTCCATATGAAAAATTTTCACCCTCAAAAGTAGGGATCTTGCACTTACATCATTGACTCGATCCAATATAAAAATTAAAAAAAAAAAAAATGACGAGAAACAAAAGTCAACGTATTTCAAAAAATGCCCGTGTAAGAAATTAACCTCTTTTTTTTTTTTTTTTTTNTGTTGCAGGTCATCAAAGACTTTGCAAGTGGTGAAATAAAGCAGGCATCTAGTTTGTTCGACTGTGATGTTCAATTGGACGAGTATTTGCTCAAGAGTTACTACAAAACAGCTTCTTTGATTGCTGCAAGCACAAAAGGAGCCGCCATTTTCAGTGGTGTCGACAGTGAGATTAGCGAGCAAATGTATCAGTACGGTAAGAATTTTGGTCTATCCTTCCAAGTTGTTGATGACATACTGGATTTTACTCAATCCACAGAAGATCTGGGGAAACCTTCCGCGAGTGACCTGGCAAGAGGAAATTTGACTGCACCGGTGATATTTGCTCTGGAGAAAGAGACTAAACTGAGGGATATAATTGAATCTGAATTTTGTGAGTCTGGTTCTCTCGAGGAGGCCACTGATATTATTAAGAGCTGTGGAGGCATTGACAAGGCGCGAGAATTGGCAAAATCGAAAGCTGATTTAGCACTCCAGAATCTTCAGTGCCTACCCTCGAGTTCTTTCCGATTCAGTCTTGAAGAAATGGTGAAGAATAGCTTAGAAAGAATTAAATAAAATGATAATCAATTCAATACAGATGATTCCTCACTGAAAGTGCAATAGCTGATGGTGTATATTTATAGGGGCTGTAGTTCTTACGACCTTGTATTGTTATTATGGCTAGTTCTGGACAATGGCTCATAGGAAACAGTGAAATTTAATTGTTATATACTTGTTTGGTCCCCATTTTCAAAACTTAGTTTCCTTTGGACTTATTTTTAATCACATATTTCATGAGAATCACACCATTTCAATCACATATTTCATTAAATTTTATCGAAGTCTACTAAAATCTATTTTTAGCTAAACTAAACACGGGATCAAAAGTCTACGATGAAAAAACTGTCGGGCAATGTCATTCACTGGTGTATTTTTTTCTACAAAAGGTACCATTTTATTTAGAGAGTTAATAAAAAACGGGGTTATACGATCCATATAAACATGTTTGACGTGAAAAGTACGTGAGTTATAGCATTTGCTTCACATCGAACGAATATACAATCTAAACCGACCCTTTGGTTAACTGCAAATCGAAGTCCTCAAGGAATGCTATACAATTCTCCAATGAAAGGAGGAATATTCACTATACAACTTTAATAAAAGACGATATTTAACGAAGAGATGGCAAAGTACCCCTTGATCATCATTCCTAAACTCTTTATTTTTATTGCTTGTGTTTCGATCAGAGTGTCCTATTGCTAGAAGGGTTCGATCGAAAGATGATATTCTTTCGTGTCAACCTTTCTTATCACTCGTGTTTTGACTCGAGTGTCCTACTGCTATCGCCTATAAGGATTCGCCCCCGGTCCTACTGCTATGAGGGTTCTGCCCAAAGTTGATATTCTTTTGTGTAGGCTTTCCTTGTGGCTCGTATTTAGTACTGTTACAAGGTTTCGTCTCAAAGCCCATATTCTTTTATGATAAGACTTCCTTACCGTAGGAAAAATGGAGTATTTTAATCCCTTTCTGTCTCGACTCTTGAAAATCAGTACTAATTAGGGTATAAAGGTTCCAACTTTGTGCACCTATTCCTTATCCATTCAATTCTTCAATTGCTGTTTCTTCCCAAAGAAAAAAGAAGGAAAAAAAATAAGAACTTCACCTTCAAGAAAATACTACTGCTATGGAGGGGACGAGAGCATGATAGCAGAGCAAGAATCAACAGAGAGAGAGAGAAAGGGAAGTATTTGAATCTGGGCTCGAGAATTGGACTCAAATATGAGAGCACAATTGTTCCAATTCATGCAAAGATGGAAATCAACAGCCAAAGAAGCCATGGATCACACACTCCTTTTCTCCAAATTCCTTTGCCTCTTACACGTTACCAACAATTATCTTTGCTCCCCTACTCTGGTACAGATTCGTTGTTGCCGCCTTAAATTAGTTACATTATAATGTAATCGATTTATTTGCATTTTTGTCTTTCTGAAGGTGTATGGACCGAGCATGCTACCGACATTGAATTTAACTGGCGACGTGTTGTTGGTGGAGAAGATGTCGCATTTGCTGGGTACCGTGGGGCCGGGCGACGTTGTTTTAGTGCGGTCGCCGGAGAACCCTAGGAAAACAATTACGAAGCGCATTGTGGGCATGGAGGGTGATAGGGTCACCTTCTTAGTGGACCCCAGTCATAGTGATCGCTCCCACTCCCTCGTGGTATGAATTTTTTGTTAATTTCTTGATTTCAATTTCAATTCTGCTCTTATTTTTAGTTCAATCTTCAATCCCTGCACATTTTGTTGGGTGCCTTTGTTAGTGTGAAATTGGCTCTTTTCTGAAGAGGAATTTGAAACTAATGAGGTCTTGGCCTAATGGGGAAAAGAACCAAGGTCGAGGCTAGTTCTGCTGAGTTTGTTCAGGTCTTTGTTATCTGTTCCACTTATTTTTGTATATGTTATTTGAAGATGATGTTGATATGTCTTGTACCTTCTAACTGTGATACAAAAATTGAAGTTTTGTTATTGGAATTAGAAATGATGCAATCCAACTTGGAATAGAGCTTTCTCAAATTCTAATTCATGTATGGACTTGGAGCTGCCAAACTAAAGCGTGACATTGATCAGGATGCATCTGCTCAGTGACTAAGAATTTATCAGATAAAAGAGCACTGATAATACATAAGTGGTTCATCATTGTCAACCAATTATCAATAAAGATTCTATGAGGCACTTATTACCCAGTATGTTATGGATTTTTTTTCCCGATTTAATCAGAAAAGAAACTAATTTTATTTACCTCTGAAACATTTAGTAAGATGGTCACTAGCATGATAAATATTCAGAAAGTTAAAAAAAAATAATGATAAGTGATCACTTCGATAAGTGATTATTCGTGTTATTATTTAGTTTGTTTAAACCAAACTGGATGGGGTCTTGGGGATAAATTATCAATTCATCCTTGTATTTGCCTGATTTCTACTCTTTAAGAATCGAAATGACCAACAGTCATGATTGAGGGTCGTGTTTGGTGGGTGCTTTTTGAATGGTGCCCTCTTGCTAAAGTGTAATATTTTAGTAATCTTCATGAATTCAAACTGAATCTAATTTTTGTACCATGAGGCTAAAAGTTGTTTTCATATTTAAATAAAGGAAAAAATGGTCTTTGAACAATTTAGTTCAAAGCATCTGGAATTTTTTTGACGTATCTTCTTGATGAGAAAATTACATGAGGTCTTTGTGGTTTATAATGAAACAAATGTTATATGGTATTATAGTAGAAATTTTCTTCATTCTCCTGCATACTCACAAGAAAGTTCACATACAGACTGTGAAGGCACCTGCATACTAACTTCATTACATCCACTAGCAATATGAAGTAATCAAATCCAATCTACTTGACAGATTTTGAATGATCTTTGCTATAATGTTTCACATCAAAGGATTTCTATTCTTTTCTATTTTTTCCCCTGTTCAGGATGATATCATTAAGCCCTCGTTTGGAAAGAATTTATAAATGGTTTAATTTATAAATAAATAGAAATGAGTGGCACATAAGTAGTTAGTATTTGTGGTTCCATTGGAATGTGTGGTTGAGTATGAAGTTAAACGATTTACAAATTTTACCAAAAGGAGGCTTTTATGTATCTCTTTGGAATTATAGGTGCCAAAGGGCCATGTGTGGATACAGGGAGATAATATCTATGCGTCGAAGGATTCACGGCACTTTGGGCCAATCCCTTATGGTCTGATCCTGGGAAAGGTTTTTTGTAGAGTAAGCTTCTTTTTCTGTTGATTAAATTTCTGATTTATATGATTTCATTTTTCTAGAGTTGTAGTTTCCCTGTGGGAATAATTATGAATTGCCTGCCAATTTGCTTTTTGGATGCGGTCCACCACTCTCAGCATGTCACCTATTGGGCACCTAGCTATAGACCCCTTTAATAGTACAACTTTTTCCATATCGTGCAATTCCAAAGCCGAATAGAAACTTACTGTAACTTGCAAGATTGGAAGAAATTTTTGTAGGAAGATCGACTCTGATAATTGAAAATATAATGATTATTATTTGAAATACTTGTAAATGAACAATTGCTTGATATGGTGGTAAATTATTATATTTTTAATTGTGGATCGTGTCTCCAACTGCTGATTATGCCATTTGACTTGATCATCTACAATATCTGAGATAATGGGGTTGAGGAAAGAACAAAAGTTTGAAGTTTGTTTATCGTAAATATTTTACATGAGTGAAGCTGTCCTCTCCTTTGCTATTTCGCCTTTTTGTTCTCTTAATGATAACCTGAACTACTCCACCCCAGTCCTGAAAATATTTCATTTCCCGATCATCTTTTATTAATGAATATTTTTAATGACTTTATAACAAGTGCAAAAGATATATCTGAGTGCTTCCGAGAGCCTAGGAAAACAAGTCCCTCAGAAATTTCATGACAAATTGCAGTGATAACAAGCTTCTCCATTGAAGGAACAATTTAGTCAATTTTAAAACATAACTTGATGTGTAGGTTATCAATCTAAATTATTATTATTTGAAATTTGATTGTTGTTGATTTTTGAACTCTACTTTTATGTTGTCTATTGTACAGGTTTGGCCACCTGAAGGGTTTGGCTTGTTGGAACAACAAGAATGATAGATATATAACTTAAGGTACATGATCAACACCTTACCTTTGAGTAAAACAGTTGCTTGTTGATGTATAATCTTTTTCCTTTTAAGGTGCTATAATTTTTCATTCAACAGTTCTCATTGAACTTTAAGATGTGAAAGAATTTTCCATTGCTAGTCTGATTATATTTGACTCAGAAATGTTTGAATCAATGGATTGTAGTTTGCTTCATAACTGATTATTCTGGTCTGAATCAGCAGTATAATTATTATCATTATTTGTCCTAGTTCTCTGTGATAACTCGGGGCATCGGGCTATATATGTCGGTATTGTACAATGAACGTTGTACATATCAGGTATTATTCTTGATGACATGATTTAGGAGTTGGGAGAGAGGAGTAAAATAGCAGCCTGATTGTATATGTGCATAAAAGTATTTAGTTTTCTGGTTGAAAAAATTATATCCAAATTTTCTGATATGATAAAACTGTCACTCTTTGACATCTGGCAACTTCACATCTTCTATGTTTTTGCCTACTTGTTCCCTGCAGCTAGAGCTTTAGAGCTTCTCGGAGGCTCCACTTTCTGATCAATCAGTTGCTTTATTTATGCCTCCATTCATCAGAATTCATGCCTGCTGCTGCTAGAAACCATGGACTACGTAAATTATTTGCATGGCAATGTTTAGGGCAAGATGCAATTAAGAAAATGAACTCTTCTACAGATAAGCATCTTTGCTGCAGCATGTTAAGATGAATGTTATCTTGTTAAATTTAGAAACTGAGTTATGACTGTGTACATGATCAATCCATTCGGCTCAGGTGATGTGTGCAATACAAATATTCACAATTTATCGTCATGACGTGTTTTGTAATTTGTTAAAGGTTTTTTTGCATTAGTTGGAGAATGTCCCTTCACATTCTGTTGTACTTCTTAAGGTGTCAAAATAAGGAAATGGAAATAGCATAAACCTGCTTGGTTGATTTTAGTTATTTTAAACTGTAAGAAGTTAGTTATCTTCAATCAATGTAGAAAGCAGAGTCGATATGTTTTCTCACGCGTTTAACCCATTTTCATCCTTCACTATAAATTACGGATGGAGTAATGCTATTTGAACTCAAAGGCGATAAGTACCTGTCTTTGTGACGTACAGAAGTTAGACTTTTTAACCAACTGTAGGCAATGGACTCCTATGCAACATAGACGGGTGTTGTGCACTATGAGGGCTAGATAGCATTATGCTTTGCAGGCAATGGACTCCTATGCAACATAGACGGGTGTTGTGCACTATGAGGGCTAGATAGCATTATGCTTTGCACAAGACGCTTCTTAGAGAACTGGGTTTTGTTAAGATCAAGCGGCTGATCACAAGGATGAGGTGTGAGTTTTCTTGTACAAATGAACTATCAAAATATTGATCGTTAGATGGTTGTGGGAGTTCATCCACGGTATCATAAATAAAATGTTGCAATTGCTTAACGATGAAATATTTGAATATACTTGATAGATGATATGTTCATGTTCCATTTATACTGAAGTCAAAGAGCTACAAGGAATAGATGACGTCTAATAGACTTGATATAATACAGCCAATTTGGAACAAAATAGAGAAGAAATACAGTATGTTTCCCCTTTGTTTCGACTTTGAGTGATGCATCCAAAAGCAATCAAATGACAGATTTTATTATTTTTGTTGCTGACGGGAACGAGGAAATGTTTCAGAGTTGTACATTTTGGGCGAACATACGAACATGTTGAACGGAGTGGTGAAAAAGGTCTCACTTTCACATGAGTTCTCTAGATGAAATATTGTAACAGTATAATTTTAAATTGAAAAAATTATAGCTTCTGCAAAATTATTGAAGCACCAAGCTGGGGTTGAAGAGTCATAACTGGGAAGGGAGCATGCACATAAGATGGAGACAGCTCAAATGAGAATTTTTGTAGAATCATTGATAAAACCATTTTTGCCTCAATCATTGCAAAGTTTTGTCCAACGCAGACTCGAGGACCTGCACTGAATGGCATGAAGGAGAACTGAGTCTTTGTTGCATTGACAATTCCTTCAGAAAATCTCTGCGGCTTGAACTCCTTCACATCATTCCCCCAAATCTTGGGATCATAATGGAGTAATACTATGAGCAGTGTCAATTGTACTCCAACTGGTAGAGTCGTGCTTCATAGTTTCACTGGTCTCGTAGGTGCACGAATAATCAAAGGTGCAGGAGGATACAGCCTCTAGACTTCTTGAAGAATCATGGTTACCTGCAGTTATGGTGTTGTTAGAAATGATAATTTCATTGTTATGGTGAAATATTGTCGCAGGGAATAAGAACTTTTACAGTTTTAAGGTGGTTTAGTCCATCAAAAGTTGGTGTTTTCATCCCAAAAACTTGCAAAACCTCGTCTCTTGCACGGACTTGCCATTCTTGATGTTTACTTAGCAATACAATAGTCCACACGAGTAAATTTGAAGTCGTCTCAGACCCAGCAAAGTAGAATAGTTTACACTCCTCAATTACCTCTTCGATGCTCATTCCTCCACTCTTGTTCCCATGTTCTTGAATTTCTTTGAAATTCGATTCCGTTAATATACCTAATAAGTCATCAGCAATAGCTTCTCCCCTTTCCATTGCCTTCTCTCTTTTGTTGACAATACCCCGTAATAAGGCCTGAATTTCTTGAGAGATTGGTTTCACTCCTGTTTGCTTTGGTTGGTAAATATCTGTTAACAAAACAAATTAGCCCTTCAAAGAAACCAATATTCAAGTAATAATATTCAAGTAATATCCATTATGTTTATGTAAGAATTTAATGTTTATCTCCATCCCGGGATAAAACTGAACTGCAATAGTTGCAAAACGAACTCAACTTCTTCTTTTTGAAGCTCAAATATTCTCCTTCCATCTTCGAAATTACAACCAAATGCTGTCCGCGAAATCACATCACCTGTTAAATCTTCAAGATATGGCCAAAAACCTTCAGTTCTTGAAACTAAGGCTTCCCATTTGTCTATCATATTGGAACAGCTCAAACTAATTTCTGGTACCATATTCTACGTAAACAAATTTAATTTCACAAGTTCCATCACGCTAATTTACATTGAAATATAATTGATGAGAAATTACCTTCAACTTCTCTATATGGAAGGCAGGGTTGATTATTTTCCTATGTTTTGTCCATTTTTCATTTTCAAGAAACAGTAGGCCTCCCACAATGATATCGCGTATAGGGTCCGGATGTGGCTTCTGAAATAGTCCGGGTTTTGTCAATATATCCTTCATGAGCTCAGGATCTGTGACATTCAACCTTGGTGATGGCCCCAACCATACAAAGGAATTTTTACCTGATTAAACAATATCCCTTGGACTGTTAAGAATGTATGTCGATTCTGAAGTAAATGCTGCTAATATTGAAAGTATGCACTCAATGCAGCTTACCAAACTTCTTGATGATCTGGTAGTAATATGGAAGAATGTGAGATGATATATCATTGCAGAGTTAGACTGATCTTGGCCGTTCTTCTTTCATGACTCTCCTATAAAGAATCTGTAAGCATTCCCATTAAAACCTTGCTTTCTTAGGCATTTCTCCAGCTTCTTAGGCCTTAACCAGACCCAATTTAGGAATTTCACTGTCCATGTTATGGATGCAATTAGGACACAGCTGAAAAGTATGCCGATTGTCGCATTCATCTTTTCCTGGCTAAATGAACGGATTTTTTTGTGTCAAATTTGCGTATATAACAGAGTCAAAGTTGAAGTCGAGGGAGAGTTTATTTTATCGAAGTTCTTAGATTTTCTCCTTGTAAGTGCAGTCCATTTTGTCTAGACTCCTAATTGCCACCCAAGAAGAATCTACCTTTTGTCAGCACTTTTTTGGCTCAAGGCATTGGTACCGGCTGAATAGGCTTTCTTTTCTTTATACTTTGTTCAACTCTTTATGTTGAGCATGTCATGTATGTCAGGCATGTTTTTAGACTTTAATATGCCACTAATTAAGTTCTTAAGAGAGCTTTAATCCTATATTAATCTGTTCAATCAGGAAATCTTGAGTTGAAGAGAAAGGAATGTACAAGATTTCTTTATCACAAGTAAGATTGAATTGTAGGAGACCAATTAATCATGTTAAGATGATGTTTTCAAATCCAAAAGTTACGATTTAAGTAATAACTCTTTTGATACATTTGGGACATTGTATAGCACAATATATATCCTAACTTATATTTCTTATTAATACCATTTAATTACATTCAATCCAGTATACCAAACATCTAATTAGGACCAAGGCTCGGATTAGAGCTTATGCAAAATCAGTGGAGCTCCATACTGGGGTTGAAGAGTGATAATGGGGAAAGGAGAATGTTTATAAGATGAGGAGAATTCAAATGAGAAGCGTTGTAATATCATTGCCAGAGCTGTTTTCGCTTCAATCATTGCGAAGTTTTGTCCAATGCAGATTCGAGGACCTGAGCTGAAAGGTATATAGGAGCCACCTGAAATTCCTTGAGAAAATCTCTCAGGTTTGAACTCCTTGGAGTCGTTGCCCCAAATCTTGGGATCATGATGGAGTTGGCCTATTAGCAGTGACATCTGTACTCCGGCAGGTAGAGTCATGTTCTTGAGTTTCACAGTCTCTGTAGTGGTTCTAACCATTAGAGGTGCTGGTGTGTACAACCTCAAAACTTCTTGGAGAATCATGGTTGCCTGTTAAGTCTAGTGTTGTTAGGATAAAAAATCTTCGGAAAACAGTCAATTGTAAATTTCAGCGCATATGCATTTAAAATGTTAGTAGAAAGTGGTTCAGATTGAGGGTAATTTAAGGGATTTGGTGTGAGGTTTGATCCTAGATGTATTTGTACTGAAGCATGCAGATCCACTCTTGTGGAGCCTAATGGGATGTAGATCAATTTTTGATCTAACCTTGGTAAATGGTTGTGTTCTTGTGCCTTATTTTTGTTTATGCGTTTAAGCAAAGGAAAACTTACAATTTTGAGGTGATTTAGTCCTTCTGAAGTTGGTTCTACTTTCCCGAAAATTTGAAAAACTTCTTCTCGGGCTCGAGCTTGCCATTCTGGGTGTTGGCTTAGCAATACCATAGTCCACACGACTAAATTAGATGTCGTCTCAGACCCAGCAAAATAGAACAGTTTGCATTCCTCAATAACATCCTCAATACTCATTCCCATGTTCTTATTTCCATGTTCTTGAATTTCTTGCAAATTCGATTTCATTAATAATCCCAACAAGTCATCTCTAACTGTTTCTCCCCTTTCCATGGCCTCCTCTCTTTTTCTAACAATACCTTTTAGCAAGGACTGTACTTCCTTGGAGATTGCTTTCAGTCTTCTGTTTGCTTTAGTTGGAAAGCATCTGTGTTCACAAAACATTACAGTCATCGAAACTAAACAAAATTCTTCGCATAAACCTTGACTTTTATGAAAAAACTTTTGTTACCTCCATCCAGGGATAAAAGATAACTGCATTATTTGCAAGGCGAGTTTAACTTTTTCTTTCTGGAGCTGGAAAATTCTTATCCCTTCTTCATGACTGCTGCCAAATGCTGTGCGCGAAATCATGTCCCCTGATAAATCTTCAAGGTATGGCCAAACATCGATTTCGCAAGAACGTTCACTATTACTAGCCAATGCTTCCCATTTGTGCATCATACTCAAACAACTCAAACGTATTGCTACTAGCGTGTTCTACGAGCAAAATTTAGTCCATGAATCAGGAGAAGTATGAACTTTTAGCATAAAGGTACATATGATCGAAATTATGAACAAGAGAGTGTTAAACAAGTGCATATTTAGGATCGGCTACATGAATCTTTTCTTAGACGAGTTTGTTATTTACTATAATATCAAAATAAGCAAAAGTTACGGAAGATTAGACTACCTTCAACTTGTGTAGATGGAAAGCAGGGGAGACTATCTTTCTATGTTTAGCCCATTTTTCACCTTCAAGAAACAGAAGCCCTCCCACGATAATCGACCCCAAATCCGGCACTGGCTTTTGGAATACTTCGGGTTTTGATAAAATCTCCTTGATAAGCTCTGGATTTGTGATATTCAACCTCGGCAATGACCCAAACCATATGAATGAATTCTCACCTGATGTTCAAGTAAGTTGCAAGGTTACTGATGAAAATCCAATAAAAGAGAAATTCATATGAAAGTTCATACCAAACTTGCGGATGCTCTGGTAGTAATAATGAGAAATATGTGGCGCCATATCGTCTGAGATTTTGATTGATTTTGGCTGTGTTTCTTTCATGAATCTGATCAATTCTTTCATGTCCCCGGTAAATATTTTGTAAGGATTTCCATTGAGTCCTTGGTTTCTGAGGCATTTTTCGAGCTTCTTAGGCCTTAACCACACCCAATTTAGCAATTTCACTGCACATCTTATGGATGCAGCTATGATGATAGAGGTGAATATTGAGCTGAGTGTTACATCCATTTTTTTCCCCAGAAAGACGGTACCACCACAAACTTTACCATTATAAACTGATGATATTGTTCTACTTGAAAATATATTTTAATAAATTCACAATCTAATTAGTCAATGACACTGACATGAGAATTGTCTTTATTAATTGATTATAGAGAGACTGTTTTAGATTTAAACACCCAAAAAAAATTACTTATCAACAAGAACTCTTATACAATTTTGTTGAATGAAATAGTGTAAATGACACTTTTGTTGTCACTTAACAATTGTTTTTGTTTACAATTTAGTCACATGTTTTTGGTTTATGTCTAACTCATGTAATAATGTAAAGTTAGGTTAGTTTAAACCTACTGCAAGTTAAAGTATTGTCAAGTATGACTTAATGTAGTAGGTAGTATGGTTGCCAAAGACTATATGGTATTCAATCCTCATAGCAAGAAGATAATCTCCAACAGAGATATCAAGGTAGATGAATAAGCTTCATGGAATTGGGAATCATCTGCAAGAAATCAATGATATAATTCGGGATTGGCAATCACTTGGTTGAGTTTTGGAGTCCAAATTGAAGAAGTTGACAAGCCAAGGTTCAAGTTTCGTGAAGGGCTCGGGAACCGAAACGAGTTGGATTCAAGGTTTGGAAGATAGTTGGAAAGAAAACGAGTGACATGGATTAAAATGGCATAACTCTTAGCTCGGTTGTCGGATTTTCACCCATGAGTACAATTCGGAATCGTCACGAAATTCTACAAAAGGTTACGCGAGCGCATGGTACTTTTGGGCTTGTGGTCGCACGGAAACATGCTGAGAACAAGTTGACAGAATTTTCCTATTTTCGCGAGATTTCTTTGTTAGTCTAGGATTTTATTTTATTTTATTTCCAACTTTGAAAATATTCTATGACCTAATTATGTTTTATTAGAGTTTTTAGCATTAGTATAAATAGGAGATT
>CAIGRN010060603.1:0-13603 GCA_903798345.1 Fraxinus anomala
GAATTTAAAACATCCCATTTGTCTTAAAAATATTTTTTATATTATATGATTTACAAGCTTTGATCTACCGATTCAATCAAGGACCCACCAATTAACCAGAACCTTAGTCGGATCCAGTATGATAAGTAAGCATGACGTGAGAGATTGCTAAAGGAGTTATTATTTTAGATATTCAAGCAAATCTAATAACTTAAAATTGTTGTACTGCACTTTGATTAATTAGTACATGACGTCCCCATTACGTTTTCATATTTTATTATTATTGTGGAAAATATCTTCACCTTTTACTTTTTGGCATTTTCACATTTCATTGCGCAAAATGTTATTTTCATCTATTTTTTTAATTAAAAATTATGAAATATCGAATATATCATTCTCTTTAAATAAAATAAAAAGGAAAAAAATTAATTGCAACCATACCCCTAATTTTTTTTTTTTTTAAAAGTACAAATGAGTTCCAAATAAATTATTAAAAGTGTCATTAGTACATAATGTCACTATCTTTCACTGTTATTGCGAAAAACGTCCATACATTTATTTTTGGACATTTTCACCCTTAATTAAACTTTTGATTGTACAAATAATTATTTTCATCCAATTTCTCAATAAAGAACTATGATATAATGAATATACCCTATCATTTAAATAAAAATATTTTTTTTAAAATTTCTAATTCTTTAATAATTTATTTTGGACTCGTTTACACTTTTTAATTTTTTAAAAAAATTAATTAGGACTCGTTTGCACTTTTTTTAAAAATTGGGACTATGATTGTAATTAATTCTTTAATTTTCTTTATTTAAATAGGAGGGTATGTTCGACATTTCATAGTTTTTATTGAGAAATTGGATGAAAATAGATAGAAATGATGATTTGTGCAATTAAATCTGTAATTAAGAATGAAAATACTAAAAAAAAAAAGTATGGACTTTTTTGCAATAATAGAGAAATATATGGACATTATGTGCTAATTACTATTTTTAATAATTTATTTGGGGCTCATTTGAGTTTTTCAAAAAAAAAAAAAAAAAAAAATTGATACTATGATTACAATTATTTTTTTTCTTTTATTTTATTTAAAGAGAATTGTATATTTATCATTTCATAATTTTTAATTGAGAAAATAAATGAAAATGATCTTTTGGTATAAATGTGGAAATAAGGGTGAATGTTAAAATATAAAAGATAAGGAGGTTTTACACAATAATAATGTATGATGAAGACGTTTTGTACTAATTAGCCCAAAAATATTCATATAAATAAAATTGTGGTGAAAAAGCAATATTAGTATTTCTCGTAGAAAAGGAAAAATTATGGGTAAGAGAGGGCTGGAAATCTGCTAAGGATAAGCCATCATAAAAGCAAATTCAATTGCACGCATCCCAATCCCAATCCCAATCAGCTCTGGCGTCATCCTATTTTTCTCGCACTCAACATCGAAATTCGACAACGCGAATTCTTGATACAGATAAGCAAATTCGCATATTGTGTTCTCAATTACAAAATCAATTATCTGAAGTGAAAAAATGCAGGCAAGTGCAGATGTTAATCAACGGATTGCCAGAATAGCAGCTCATCTTAATCCGCCCACTAATAATCTACAGGTGCTTTCGAATATCCCACTTATTTTCTATTTTTTTCTGTTTAATTCATTTCCCGTTTGGTTTCTGACTGAGATAATCACTCCTCACCGGTGAAAGTTGACTTCAATTTAATATAATTATGAGCAATTTTTAAAATTCTGAAGCTTTTTCGTTCTTTATTGTAGTTTCGTTTAGGGTTCAAAACACTAGGGGATCATAAATTCTAGCAAAAATTCATATTTTCTATTGAACTCTGTTTCTTTGGAATAATTTGTTACAACTGACTCTGAGTGACTATAATTTGATCATTCTGTCCGGTTTGACTAACGGGCACGTAACTGTTTTCTACATATGGATGAATTCACCAAATTGTGATGAAGCATACGTTAAATGATCAACTTGAAATAAAATGAAATTTGATGATCAATGAGACATTTTTGCTAAAAATTTAGCTATCACTCGATTTCATAAGCAACGTGCGATTTAAAAAGTGATCATGCTCATTCTAATTACAAAGTGTCTTGAACAACCCTTGTCGCTTTTTAATTATTTGGTTGCTTTAATTTGGAAGAAGCTTGTGCTTTTCTTGGATCATTTTATTATTGATTAAACTAAACTGTTTTTACTTGTGGGTATATGAAATGTGGACTCAAAGATGGAAGGGAGTTCGAATTTGAGATGGGAGAACTGCAGGGCAAAAGGGGGATCACCAGGATTCAAGGTGGCAATATTGGGTGCAGCAGGTGGCATAGGCCAGCCTTTAGCAATGCTTATGAAGATGAATCCACTGGTTTCGGTACTTCATCTTTATGATGTAGTAAACACTCCAGGAGTGACTGCAGATATCAGCCACATGGACACTGGTGCTGTGGTAATTCATTTTTTATCATTTTTAATTTCCATTATTTAACTGATATTCTATTATTTGTTAGTTTATTGTATCAAAGTTTTCCATTAACATGAAATTTCAATGATTCCAGAGAAAGAGAAGTTGTGATGATATTAGATGGGGGTTCATTTATCTCCAGTATTATTTCATTCTCTCTCTCTCTCTCTCTCCCCTTCCCCCCCCCTCCCTGCCCATTTTCTCTCCCCTCAATCTATCTATCCCTGCTGACACCACCCGTCGGCACCATCACCACGGCACCATCTCGTCGGTACCACCACCGCCTCTCTTCTCCCTCAATTCGTCGGACCACCACGAAGATGTCGTGGCTGCTACGATGGACATTTTATCTATGGGCGGCGAGTAAAAGTTGCTGGTGTTGCAGATCGGGTCGGAAAAAATGGACAAGTGGCTGGTGCTGCAGATCGGTGATGGACATTTTTTTTAGTGGTGCAGTGCGGGCGATGGTTGGGTGTGTGTGCTTGTGTGTGGCGACAGTGGTCGTGGTGTTGACTGTTTGGGCTATGTTTTCAGTTGTGGATAGGGGTTGTGGTGGTGGGGGTGTTTGGGTAGCGACGATTATGTTTGGTCGTTGTGTTGACAGTTTGAGCTGTTTTTTCAGTTGTGGATGGGGCTATGAATGTGGTGGTGCTTGAGTAGCGGTGATTATGTTAGAACTGGTGATGGATTAGGCGACGACGGCGTATGCGTGGTGGTGGTGGTGGTGGTGAAAATGTTGGCTACGGTGTTTGAAACAGAGATTTTGTTGCTAGAAAGTAGTGATAATGGTGGTGTTGGTGTTGGTGTTGGTGTTGGTGTTAGCAGCGATGGTGCGTTTCTATGGTGTTGGTGGTGGTGGTGTTGTTGGCGGCGGCGGAGACGACAGTGGTGTTGTGTTGGTGGTGGTCACAAATAATTTGTTGATTGTGATCAATAAATTGGTTGGTGTGTACCAATAAATAATAAATTGTGACCAATAAATACTGTGTGACTTACAAATTTATTAATTTGTGACCAATANAATAAATACTGTGTGACTTACAAATTTATTAATTTGTGACCAATAAAGATAATCTGTGACATATAATTTGATATTTTGTGACCATAAAATAAGTTGTGACTTATAAATTATGTGATTTGTGACCGACGAACAATTTGCGACTTTTAAATTTTTAATTTGTGACCGATAAACGAACTGTGACCTATAAAATTTTTGAATCGTGATCTTAAAATTTTTTATTTGTGATCAAATTGTAGAGATCTGTGATTTTTATATATTTATCAATAAAAAATATAATTAATTAACTAATTCATAAATAAATTTTAATAAAAACCTAATTTTTGAAATTTAAAATATTTATCCTTAATTTTGAAATGATGATACTTAAAAACCTGATTTATGTATTGTTCCCATAAATATAAACATATAAATAAATAAATGAGCCACAGCCCGCTGTTGCCTTGATTATCAAGCTAAGCAAACTTATATAAATAAATAAATAAATAAATAAATACGAGTCCATAAATTGCTCATTACGCACAATTTCCAAAATCTCTCTATGTATGAACCCTAATGGCTAACTCTTGCTTCTTCTTCTGATTATAATTTCTCTGAGTTATTTTGTCACTTGTTGCTTTTCCTCGATTGATCTTCCATTATTTTAAGATTTTTTTTTTCTTGTATGTAATTTTATGGTGCAATATGTTATTTTTAACTCGGATAATCACGTTAGTACCTCCCAAGTTTCACGTTCTTTATGTTTATCGATTGCCCATTGATATCGCGTGTTATTTATTTGCATTTTGATATTGTTTTCTTGGAGTAAAAAGCAAATTGTAGAAGCAATTTGGGATCTTATACAAAATCGTCAAGTTGACAACAAGAATAAAAATTTAATGAATCAAATGATCATTAATATATAGAATTTCACTGACAATATAACGTTGGGATTCTGATTGAAATCAATATATATTGGTAGCTCAAATGAAATTATCAACATCAATTTTGTCACTGACATACTTTTATTGGCAGTTAAAGACGACAAATGTTGTTAGTGATGTTGTCAAAAATTATCAATAATTAGAGCTTTAAAAGTGGATGGGGTCGATTATTTAATGAATCTGCAGGTCCGATCTCTTAAAGATCGACTCATGGTGGTTCACGAGCCGAACCAAGATTGGATCAATAAATATATGCATAAATTCGGGACTGGCTCGCGACATAATCCATCAATCTTCTTTAAAGGAAGTTTGTCAAGATTTCTTGATAGGGGGTTGATGTCTGGTCATCTTTTTAAGAAGAGACTAATGCATAACTCTTACATATAAGAATTTTATTTTAAAATTAACGAATTTGTCAAATTATTTCAAAATTCAGGTGTTAATTTCAATTAATAATGTATGATTAATTAGAATTAATTATACAACCCAGTTAATAGTATCCTCACCCACACCCCAATAATGTATCAATCAATAATATCCCACTCCAGCCCACATGTAAAAGATTTTTAAAAATTGAAAACTTTTCTCGAGATTACAATCCACCCTGGAACCCCACCCCATCCCAACTTATAAATTTTTTTCAAAAATTAAAAATCTTTTATGGAAATTAAATAGTAGCCATTTTAACATACTACTGTCAATTAAAAATCCATTTGGTAACATTCAGAAACCTGATTAATTTTCTCCAGGAAGACATGAAATTTATATATGTATATACAACAACAGAAACCCAAAATACCTAGAAACTGATATCTGTAGAATGGTTAAGGTTTTATTTTTTATTTATTTATTTTTTAATGGGTAGAGATGTGGAAAAAAAACCTAGTTGCGTGGAAAATTATTGGAGTGACCTAAAGTCCCACTTGGAGACTCGACAATAAATGATACTACACTTGTATGGCTCTCTCGGTAAAATCGGGTAAAAGTCCACTGACTAGATGGAATCAACGCTAGGTCCGAGGGCTTTCATTGGAGGTGCGAGTGGGCTTATCAATATGAAGGTGAGGTGTGCTTCTTGCTATGAGATTGAGCCTTAGCCAGAGCCTCACTCGAGTTTGCAAAAGCCAAATCTAGTGGTATTGATGCCTCGGGAGCTGGAGATGGTGGAGATTGGACTGGAGCAGTCGACAGTGGTGAACGACTAGCTCGGATGCTGGAGGCGAGCTCATTGGAGCCGAAATTGAAACAATCTCTGAAGCCGATAGAGAGAGGAAGAGAGACGAGAGAAGGTAGAGGGGGAGAGAAAATATGAAAATGTTAAAAGAGTGAGTGGGTGGTAAAAGGATATTGGTATATAAAACGGTTTTTATATTAATTGTGTACTAATTAATATAATAATTTCTATTAACACCCGATATGTGAATTTTAAACTGTGCGTTTGATGAATATTATTGAGAAAATAAAATATTTTAAATAGTGATATAATAAGAAATATGTGGTTAAAAAGTAATGAAAAATTATTAATGTGATGGAAAATATTATTTTATTGAAAAATGTGTGGTTGAAAATGAGTTTTGAAAGAATATATTTTGATAAAATATATGTCAAACATGGGCTTAATCTCCCTATTTATGAAAACTAGTCACTAATTGTAGGTTTTCAAGTAATTTTCCCTTTTAAAAATTTATATTCAATTATTTTACAATTAACATGGGCACGATGATAATCGTCGGGCCCAATCTAAACCGATCCAACCTCAATTTTCGTCTACCAGCCTTGGATCAACCCACTCGAGTTATGGTTCGATTCTAGATGAGACTAGTTTCAATCACTGACACGACATCGTCTTTCACTTAAAAAAATTTGTTGTACTATATTTTTAAATTTTTTATCAGATACTAATAAGTTTAAGACATTTTTATTCTTCCTTTTCGTGACAGAATTTTTGATTAATATATAATTACATTTTGATTAATTTATTTATTCAGGAAATTTTCTTTGATAAATTACATTTGTCAAATTATTTATGTTTTTAATATTACTAACGGAAAAATTGTTGATAATTTTATATTATTTTTTCTGTTACTAATTATTGTCAAATTTTTTAATTAGAAAAAATAAAGGAAATTTAAAATTGGGGATAAAATTTTGTTGACTATGCCCCCGTTTTTAAATAAAAAGAGTAATGATGTTATCATTATGATGATGAAAAATCGATAATGTTACAACCCATTATTCCTTATATTTATTTCTCACTCTCTCATAAAAATTGAATTGTCCAATCACATTATTTTACATAAATTGTCATATCACCTATATTTCATTATCATAATTATAAATAACATTATTTAAATAAAAATTAGATTTTTAATATATTCTGATAAAAGTTAATGAAATATTTGATTAAAAACTTGTGCATTCTATAAAATATAAAAGAATAATGCTATTTATCATCATAATTATGAATTATGGGTAATATGATAATTTATATAAAATAATGATATTTGATAGTTCAATTTTTATAAGAAAGACGAGAGGGAGAATTATTTTATGGAGTTATACTACTAATATTTGATTGTTTATTTTCAACCGACGCTGGTCCGGTTCTCGGCTTATTCAAAACCATTAGGAATCCTAAGAAATCAGAATTACTTTATTTTGCTTCTCTCAACCGGCTGCTCCTTTTCACATCGACAACCCTAAGCCAAATCGCCACTCCTTCCCTTTTCTCAAAATTCTTATGGTGAGTGTGGATTTACCCAGTGGTTTTGTTACTTTTGGTAGAATTCGACACATAATATTTGTTTCCTGTTAAGATTCGCTGTTTTATTTTAGATTATATATATATATATATCGCTTCTCCTTGCATAAGAAAATTGCTAATATGTCTATTAGTTTTTTCATTTTTTTGTTAATGTTTTTTAGTTTGTAAATGTTTTTTCATACTGTTTGTTTAACCATAGCAGATAACTTTGTTTAATATTCATAATGTAATGGATCTGTTTGTTTAAATGACTTATATCTGTGTAATCAATCTGTTTCTTCAATTGTTATAAAATTGCTGGATTCATTCAAAACAAGGCTTAAGCAGTGTTGAAAATTATTTGACAGCAGTGCTAGTAGTTAAAATGAAATTGTTAAACATTCAAATAGAAGGAACTGGTTGCTTCTGTTCCACCTTTCCACATGGAACTGCTGGTTCCATGTTTAGATTCCCACTGGTTTTTGGTTATACATGGAGCCAGATCATGCCCACCCCTAAATAGAACCTTTTTTACCTTGGGAATTTTTGGAAACTCTAATATGACCCAGGGTGAAGTAAAAGGATTGGAATAGGGTATCAGAGAGTTCTCCTTGGCTTATTTAGTAGTACACTATGGTGACTGCTGGTGTCATTCACCTCTCAATAGTACACTTCGTAATATATGGTCTCTCTCCAAGTTAGGCAAGGGTCTATTATCTAGCACATTACTAGGAACATGCAACGAGAAAATATAATATAAATTGATGAAGATGATGAAAACATGAGCAGTCAGCATCATGGACAATTAAAATTTTTTCACGAACCCCTACCACAAATTACACATTAAATTATAGCCATGTTGTCAGAGTTGCTAAAATTTTGAAGTTCATTATCCTGAGGTCTGAAATCATCTAATAAATAGCTAAGAAGATTCTGCTCATTCATGGATGTACAAGTGGGAATTCAATACAGTAAGTATATAGCAGATTTTTGTTGGAAATTAGTGTTTGCGAATTCTGCTTCAAATGGGATTCTACCAAATTCCCCCCTCATATCTTACTAGCGATTCTTTTTCTAGAAAGATTTTTGATTGTATATTGATACCTTAAACCTGTTTTCCCTTCTCTGTTGGTTCCTTTCTATCAATGATCTTTTGGTCTTAGTTGTTGTTCAAGCCAAAAATTCAGTTCCTTATTTTCCATTGTTTGATTATCTTGTGTCAATACCATTTATGCCTTGTTAATGAAGTTGGTTTTTAGCAATTAAAACTAGTAATGGCCAAGTTGGAGCGCTGGAACAGGAATTCACAGAATACAAATTGAAATTCTAACTGAATACTAGATATTCAGATTCCAGGGCTCAGTTCTATAATACCATAATGCACCTTAAATGTGGGAGTAATAAAGGATTGAGTCTTGGCTGTCAATGAGTTTGGGTTTCCTTCTGTGATCTGCTTCCTTTTGATTTCGCTAGCGATGCTTACTGTTAATCTTAGGCAGTAAATGCGTTGTTAGGAACAATCTTAGCCCTTGTTTAAGCCCCATTTTCTAAAAACTCATTTTCAACTACACATTCTCCCAATAAAATAATTTTGCACGTAAACCCAAAACTTTTTGCTACTTTTTAACTACCACATTCTCCAAAAATCACTATTACAAAATTCATTTATCCCAAAAAATGGGGCTCTAACATAGCCTTAATTTTTTAGAAAAATGTTGCATGCTATTTCTTTCCCAGTTTATTAGATACGATTAGTTTATGTTAAGAGTGTACATTAGGAGGATAATCTCGACTTATCATGAGTTGTCCATAAAATACGTGCTGAAGTCTGAATAGGGATAATAAGCCAACTAACAAACTCCATTGAGCTGTTATACAACTTCAAAGAAGCTTGTGATTCCAGATGCTGTAAATTATATTCTAGCCTTAGACATTTGTAAAACAAATCAAGGGCGCTTAATTTGGAAACATCCCATGTTCAATGTAAGCAATTTGTTGCCTGCCTTCGACCTCTATAAACTTCAACTTGTTCAGAGTTCTCCATATTCTATTCTTTCACTTTATGTTGATCGTGAAGTTAACTTAAGATTCACTGCCTAAATTCTGGAAGTTTCAGTTTGGTCTACTAACTTCTAATGGACACATTCAATTCCTTGCTAGTCTTGCACTATGTATTGTACATGAGAGTTGTGAGCATTACCTAAACTCTGTGTTGCAGCTGCCACAGAAGTCACGATTTAAGTACGAGATATGCTTGGTCAAATTTCTCTAATTTTTTGAATGCCACATCTTATGAATATGCTGTGATAAATATGACGATTCATATAGAGCTTACCCTATGTTTTCAAGTTTTAGATGTTCGTTTAATAGGTTTACATAATTGTTTACATACATATAATGGTGAGATATGAATAAGTTAGAATTTCTTGAACCAAATAAAAATAAAAAATAAAAATTCCCACTTTCTTTTTGACATTTCATATATATGTAAATCATTATATAACTGCTATGTACAAGTAGCATTATTCGTTCGTTTATATGGGAGACTGGGAGTACATAAATAAACCTATTTATACGCTATAATTTTTTACTTGGAACTAGAAACTCCTTATCCGCCAATGCTGGAAATGTTAAGAGTATTAAGAATCCTCTTGTCACTTGTCCCTACAGGCTGCGAGGATTCTTGCAAATTTACTTGTTATGGGCTCTGGAATAATGGCAAGAGCTCTTTTTCAAGCGTATCGTCAGGCACTAGCGAGTAAGTTCTCTATTAGAATTTTTGTATAATTTAATCTGTTGGTAGGAATTGTATTAATTGACTAAGCTCTTTTCACATTGTCATGTGGCGTGTCTTGATTGAGCTTGGCTCTTTCTGCATATTCAAAGCCAATTTCTGAGGGTTATCATTTAGTGCAAGTTGATTGTGTAGGTGTAGCCACAAGTTTTTATTTCATCCAATTGCCAAGAATACCACATCCGAAAAATATAGTATTTTCTGATTTTTTTGAGTGTTATACATACTGTTTCCTGCCCAGATTTATACAACATTCAGCTGAGTGAACTCATAATTTCAATTCTAAATCTAATTGATGTCATCTCTACATTGTCTTGTCCATGTTTCCCTGACGTATACCTTTCATGAACAAATGCAGATGCCTCTAAGACTGGAGTTGCTCAAGAAACAGTGCAGAACATCAGAAGATCAAGTAAAATAACCGAGGCAGAGGCAAGGCAAATTCTTGGTGTCACCGAGAATTCTTCATGGGAAGAGATCTTGCAGGTTTGCCTCATTTCATTTTACAAATTGCTCACGACAAATTGTCTGTATCATCATTTGCTAGTTGTTCTAACACCATCGACTTGAACTTTGACCACTTTTCAGAGGTACAACAACTTGTTTGAGCGGAATGCCAAGAATGGAAGTTTTTATCTTCAGTCAAAGGTTCATAGAGCCAAAGAATGTTTAGAGACGGTTAACGAAACAAAAGCGCAGGGTACAACAAATTGAAAAGATAGTATTCTGGTTGTGAGGAACTCCCCGAGATTTCCCGGTTGGTGTATTTGTCACGTCTTCTTTCTATGGTATTTGACTCACTAAATTTTTATACAAATTATATTTTGTATCTATTTACTCAATATCACTGCTGATGTTCTTAGATAAGTTTATGATCAGAATGTACAATATAAATCGATTTTGACATTTCTACGTGTACTCTAGCTGTGTAAATTTTGGAAAGGCCTTTACAATTACATTCATATTGCTAATGCCTATCATTCTGATTAATTAAAAGTGTGTTAGTACCCACTGAATTAATAAAGTAAATATAAAGGTTTTATATTTACAGAAAGGGTTAGCAGATCGATCTTTATGCCCAACTCCAACCACGGGCTTCAATTCATTTAGGCTCTATTTGATCCTCGGGAGAGGAGATTTTGTAATAGTGATTTTTTTGAAGAATGTGATTAAAAAACGAGTTTGAAAAAAAATGGAATTTTTAAATAATGAGACTCAAACGTGAACTTACTCTCTTGATCTTAGTGATTTTTTATTCGTATTAACTTCTACTCCATGAGCAATGTTTTATGTGACGCTAAAGATTCGATAACTGTTTTTGAGCTCAAGAATGTTTTGGTTTACACTCCTACCTGTAATCTTGATAAACAAGAAACATGTATAGTCCAAGAGTAGACAGGTCAAATATTAATGACTGACCACTTGAATTGAAATTTACAAAAATACAGTCCATGAACTTTACTCCATATTCCAAGTCCACCCTCAAACTGAAAATTATTTCGACATAATCCTCAGACCCAGGATAACGTTCACCGTTCGTCCACAATTCCACACCGTTGACGGGGCAAACGACATAAACAATGACATCAAATGTTTCATTAAATTACATGCCATTGCCATTGTAAATCGACTTTTTCAAATGTGACTTATTTCTTACAAAACTATTCGTGCAAGTAGAAAAATAAACATAACGACGAAGTTTATGATTGTAATATCCGTCGTACGAAACATGAAAACAGTAGAATTTGCTATGGACATAAATTCATAGCTACCTAATATGTTGTAATTAGTTGCTCCTTTCATTCGATTAAATATATTTATTCTTAAATGAACTTTCTCTGAATAGATTTTACAATGGATTTTTCGTCACAATAATTTATTGACAGAACATAAGTGATAGATTTCTCTATCGTTGTATCAAAACCCTATCTGAATCGTGTCGAATTTCATTCTGATTCTTTTTTTCCCCTCTAAATAAGAAACATAACAATAGTCGTAATTTTTAGATAATATGGTCAAAATGGGTTTGTCGAGTGTCCTTTCAAGACAAGTTTAACATCTCTTTATCATACAATTTTTCCAAATCGTCTCTGCTATTTTAGTTCTTTCAATTACAAATCTCCATACTACTCCGCACTCAACTGACCTCTTTTTCCAACTCTTCTCTCCATAAGCTACGCATATACAATGTGTGCATGTTAATTCGGTCAAGCCCACATGTAAGTGTTATACAGTAAGTCCAACCGATTTTGGACATACACACTTTTAATATATAATTAATACATTTTATTTATGACATATCTATTATTTATTTGAATTAATATTCTAATAAATTAAATAATATAGTCCACAAATTTAAGTCTTAATATTTCTTAATCACACGAAGTTGTGATTGTGAGATACAAATTACATATGGTTGAATTTTAAATTATCCGTGAACGTAAATAATAACAAGATACGAATATCGTTATTATGGATAAATAATCATGTGTGACATTTCTTATTTATGAAGTCAGCAACTAATCTTACAAGTTAAAGTATGATAACATTTAAATGAACACATGAATATTTTGTTATAAAACAAAATATTAGAGACCCACTAGAAATTCTCCATGGATAACTATTTGAGTATCAATGATTAATCTCTAACGTTCGGTAGTGGAATTGGTCATTTGACTTGAGGTTATCATCATAGTGCCTTATATGGAGACAGTCGTGTTTTGGTGACGTTGAATGTTGTTCTGCCAAGCGCGGCTATAATATGACATTGTTCGGGCATGTCAAGAATTATATAAAGGTTACAAATGATCAATAGATGATTCTCCACTCTTAGATAGTAAGAGATTATGATCTATATTTTATTCAATTAAGTTGATAATGAAATTCTTGACCAAGATATACTCATAAGTCGAAAAGAGTTTTTGACTTAATAATGAGAAGAAATATATGATTGATAGCCCAAGAATAACTAATCAAGAGGGGGTGAATTTGTTTTTAAACTTTTCCGAAGAATTGATCTAAATTTAGGCAAGTAAAGATTAAATAGATTAATTCAAATAATAAGCACAAATATAAAAGCGATAAGTAAAAGGGAGAGATGATGCAAACAATATAATTGTGGAGGTTCGATCCAAAGCAATGATTTAAGAACTCTGTTACCAAACTCTCCGACACGAGTAAAACCTTTTCTCTATATTGATTGACTTATGGTGCAATCTAACACTTTACAACGCTTCCGGTGACTTAAAACAAGAAGCATCGATTCTTATACAATTTTGAGTTTTACAAGACCTCAACGCCATTATTGAACTTTCACGGGACCTCAATATGACCTACACGGTGACTTATAACAAGGAGCACCGATCCTTATAAAATGTTGATCTTTAAGAGATTTCAACACGACCCACACTTTATCAAAGTGATTTTACAATGGAATACTTCACTTGATAAGTAATACAAACAAGTTAAGTACTAAGAGAGACTAACACATTGATGAATAGTAATAAATGATAGCTCAAATATTAGATGAAATTTTTTGATAAATATAATAATCAAAAATTAGATTTAATCAATCAAAATGAAGAAAAAATAAAACAATATATGTTTAAAAAATCTTCTCAAAATATATATCTCTTTAATGAATAATTGTGATAAAT